>CM069132.1:109049950-109162450 GCA_035221665.1 Okamejei kenojei | reverse complement strand
TCCGGCAGCACTCATTTCACAGGTGAAAGGTTTTGGAAGGAATGGACTATATGCTGTAGTCATGTGGAAATGGAGGGAATTAACTCTCTGTTCCAGTTAGATTTAAACTATTCTGTAATCTTAACTGTTACATGACTATCTTTTTCCCCTTCTCCACTTTTCCTTTTTGTTTTCTCCCTTTATCCCATTTCACTTGAAGGAAATGAATCATTCTACAGCACAGTTCTACTTATGGCAGCGCCGCTTCACTACCTTGCTCACGTGGCCATTCAACATGCGAGACAGGACAGTGAGTATTGCCAGACAATTTGACTGTGAGCATCATCGCAGTCAGCTCCTCGCCCAGTGTTCACACACTTAGCAGTCAGAGAACCTGAGTTAGTTCTGTTCTCCATTTTCCCTCCCCTTGCACTCCAAGCAGTTTTGGATACCAAAGCCAATTGAAGTTCCCCACTGCCAGCCCAACTTATCAACGCCACACTAAACTGGAATGTTTCTGACCTGCATGGCCCAATGCTGCCATGTAATGCTTTACTGCACTGATGTGAAGGGGGATGGAGAACCTTTGTGAATTTCAAAGGAAAAATCACATCTTCCTTTTGCACTTTTTTCCTTTGTGGTTGCTTTGCAAAATCTCGATGCTGCACAAATATCTCTGTCAAATTGTGCAGAAGAAGTGGATGATGAAGCTCAAAAAGCAGTTTGTGTTTCTCCTTTTTACATAATTGTTTGTGTTTCCACAGGGGCTGTGCGGTTGCGAAAATAATTGGAAAGAATGTCCAGAAAATTCCAAAATTTGCAAGAACAGTCAATATGTGGGTCTTTGAAGAGATGGTTAATAACAGGAAGTTAACTGAAATCATAAACCAAGAACATGAGAATGTTAAATATCTGCCTGGATATAAGCTGCCTGAAAATGTGGTACGGTAATAGTCAGAAAATACATCACTGATGAATTGTTTTTCATTCAAACTTGTTAATACATTGACAGAACTTATTGTTGTCATCAAAAGTTAAATGCTTAACATTATAGAAGGGGCATTTAATGATCAGCATGGACTCGTGGACTAAAGGGCCTGATTTGCTTTTGTCTGACTATGATTCTAAATGGTTCTAAGCAGGATCACGGCATTCATTAAGCAGTGAACTATACCTTTCATCAGACCTGAGAGAATTTAGAAAGCCAACATGTTTTAAATTGCAGAGAAGTGGTAGGATAGGAAAGAACAAAGGAAAATGCATTCTCCAGTGCATGCTTTCACCTTTTGAACCAGTGTTACACAGGAGACTGAAGGCAGTTGTGTGTGAAGCCACAAGTGTTTGATGTCCTGCTGTCCATATTAGTATGAGAATTGTGGAGATCCACTCTGGTCTAAGTTGGGTGCCGCAAGGCTCGGTGCTGGGACCCAAGTTATTTACAATGTATATTAACGATTTAGATGAGGGAATTAATTGTGACATCTCCAAGTTTACGGATGACACAAAGCTGGGTGGCAGTGTGAGCTGCGAGGAGGATGCTACGAGGCTGCAGAGTGACTTGGATAGGTTGGGTGAGTGGGCAGGTGCATGGCAGATACAGTATAATGTGGATAAATGTGAGGTTATCCACTTTGGTGGCAAGAACAGGAAGGCAGATTATTATCTGAATGGTGTCAGATTAGGAAAAGGGGAGGTGCAATGAGCCCTGGGTGTCCTTGTACATCAGTCACTGAAAGTAAGTGTGCAGGTACAGCAGGAAGGGAAGAAAGCTAATGACATGTTGGCCTTCATTGTGATAGGATTTATGTTTAGGAGCAAATAGGTCCTACTATAGTTGTGCAGTGTCCTGGTGAGACCGCACCTGGACTATTGTGTGCAATTTTGGTATCCTAATTTGAGGAAGGACATTATTGCTATTGAGGGAGTGCAACGTAAGTTCACCAGGTTAATTCCCGGGATGGTAGGACTGACATATGATGAAAGAATGGGTTAACTGGTCTTGTATTCACTGGTATTTAGAAGGATGAGAGGAGATCTTATAGAAACATATACAATTCTTAAAGGATTGGACAGGCTAGATGCAGGAAAAATGTTCTCGATGTTGGGGGAGTCCAGAACCAGGGGTCACAGTTTAAGAATAAGGGGTAGGCCATTTAGGACTGAGAAGAGAAAAATCATCTTCACCCAGAGAGTTGTGAATCTGTGGAATTCTCTGCCACAGAAGGAAGTGGAGGCCAATTCACTGGATGTTTTCAAGAGCGAGTTAGATTTAGCTCTTGGGGCTAAAGGAATCAAGGGATATGGAGAAAAGGGGTACTGATTTTACTGATCAGCCATGATCATATTGAATGGCGGTGCTGGCTTGAAGGGCCGAATGGCCTACTCCTGCGCCTATGTTTCTATGCTTCTAAGAGAAGTTAGTCAATTACTGTTAGTAGTGCATTTTATGCAGATTGGTGTCCCTCCATGCATCTGCTTGTGTACACATGGAGCCATGCTGCGATATACAAAAATAAGGTTTGTTCACAAAGTATCCAATTGCACGGCATAAAAACGTGAAATAATTTCGATTCATTTAACTTGAACAGATATCACATGAATGGTCTACTGTTTTCATAATGTAGGTATGTTATAAAACTTACCTTTAGCGGTGCTGCAGTTCTGCCGCTGGCCGTGTGCGCAACTTTGGCGCCTTTAACGGGGGGGGGCGGGGGCGGGGTTAAAACGCGGTTTCTCCTTTGCCATCCGGAATTATATTTTGTCGGAGTGCGATCTATTTCTGGAGATTCGTTCCGACTGCCAGTAAGTTCATTTTTTTTAATAAATAGCCTGACTATTTCTGCGCTGCAGTAAAATAAAAATTAGCTCTTAATGCCGTGAACGCCGACAACGGGGACGGATTTTACGTAGGGACAGGTAAGTGAAAGCTGTTTATTTTTACATATACACTTGCTTGTTTAGGGGACTTTAATCAAACTTTCATGTTGAGAAACAGTGATTTAGTCCCCATATGAACCGGCAGAATTTTTCTTGCCGATATTGGGTTTAAATTCACCGCAACCGCAACGTTCTAATCCATCGTGTTCCAGAAAATCCCACTCGCAAGCTGATTTAAATGCCCATTAATTTATGGGCATTAGACACAAAATTCCTTCAATTTGGCCTATAAATTAATGACAATTAGATTTTAAAATCATGTTATATTGTGAATTCTTGTATGAATGTTATTTGGACACTTAGGCTAACAAAAATGTTAATATTTTCTTAAGAAATGGATAGATGTTTAGATCTAGTAATAGAATTTTGTAATTAGCTACAATTGGGTAACTAACTAATTATATGCTTTAATTTCAGGTCATCCGTAAGATTGTTTCATATTAGTTTCAGAATGCTTCAATCTATAATAACTGAAAATTTCTTTCAGTTCTCTTAATTTTTAAGAAAGTTATGGGCTTTTGACTGTCCTCGATCACAGCTTTTGTGTTAAGTCAATGGAAGGGCAATGGGGAACAAGATGCTAATTTCCGAGTATGAAAATTGGCCATAACTTTGGTAATACTGAAGATATGAAAGTGAATTAGGTGTCAAATTGAACTTCTTTGTATGCTTTATCTGATGGGATAAATTGCAGACTTCATTTTTTAAATCTCAAAATGTTGTAACATTGCTACATAATGTGTTGCATCAAGTAAACAGAAAAAAACTCTATTGTTGAGCACTTAGAATCTAGAATCCAATTAACATGTTTTCACAGTTATAATGTAAAACAAATTATGGTTCTGCCTGTAAATGAGCATCATCTCCTTGTATGACGACTTCCTAAAACTCTTGTCATTTTATCATAGGTTGCTATTCCGGATCTAAAGGATGCTGTACGTGGTGCAGATTTGCTAGTTTTTGTTGTGCCTCACCAATTTATCCGCAAATTATGTGATGAAATTGTTGATCAAGTGCCACAGAATGCTATTGGTATAAGTCTTATCAAGGTACTTAAATATTTGCAAATGATCTTTCACTCTCTTGGTTTTCATGCTAATTCTAATTAACGAGAAGGGGGAAAGAGATTGAGTTTAGAAATTTGGTGAGGTTCATTCAGCCAGTGATAATTTTAAACCCCAAATTATTTAGATATGATTTATATTAATAAATTATTTATATTAAGAAGGGTTATATTATTTATTATTTAAATTAAGAAGAGTTTCAACCCGAAACATGGCCTATTTTCTTCACTCCATAGATGCTGCCTTTCCCACTGAGTTTCTCCAGCATTTTTGTCTATTTACTTCACTTGTTGGTTTTTCGCTGAGTTCGTTCCTGATTTATTCTCTTTCAGATTTGAAATCACATTGTTTGGGATGTAATTTCAAAGATTCAAATCTTTATTATCAAAACCTTGATTATCTATTCCCTTGGACTTTGTTCCACTTAAACTAAACCAGTGTACTGAATAGATAATAGATTAATGTGCTTGTGAAGTGTTGAGATTATATATTTCCCTATTTTAATAATAGTGCCAAAGTGCCTTCTTCCTCTAATCTGTAGGAAGCTGCGAGTGCTTCTTCATTGTGCTAATTGTATATAAAATGAGCCTGGGAATGTTTTCTCTGGATTATTATCAAAGCGGCTACTAAATTTGGATATAAAAATGGTGCTTTAAATCTTGCATGTGAACAAGTACTGCACCATGCATGTTTTTCAAAATACACTGTCATAAAATTTATATTTTGTATCATATAGGAAGACAAAATTAATAATTATTGGAGTCCCACAATGCAATTTTTTTTCATTCACTTGCTTATTTAAAATGGCCAGAAAATAACATCACTGCAAAACCTCCCTCTAGAGAGTGTCAGAGGTTATGGGGAGAAGGCAGGAGAATGGGGTTAGGAGGCAGAGATAGATCCTTCTGGGGCCCTGGTGAGACCACACCGTACAGGGCCCTGGTAAGACCACACCCGGAGTATTGTGTGCAGTTTTGGCTTCCTAATTTGAAGAAGGATATTCTTGCTATTGAGGGAGTGCAGCATAGGTTCATGAGGTTAATTCCCTGGATGGCGGGACAGTAATTTGCTGAAAGAATGGAGTGACTGGGCTTGTATTCACTGGAATTTAGAAGGATGAGAGGGCATCTTATAGAAACACATACAATTATTAAGGGATTGGACATGCTAGATGCAGGAAACATGTTCCTGATGTTGGGGGAGTCCAGAACAAGGAGTCACAGTTTAAGAATGAGGGGTAGGCCATTTTGAACTGAGATGAGGGAAAATGTTTTCACGCAGAGTTGTGAATTTGTGGAATTCTCTACCTCAGAAGGCAGGGGAGGCCGATTCACTAGGTGCATTCAAGAGAGAGATAGATAGAGCTCTTAGAGCTAGTGGAATCAAGGGGATATGGGGAGAAGGCAGGAACGGGCTACTGATTGTTTATGATCAGCCATGATCACATTGAATGGCGGTGCTGGCTCGAAGGGCCGGAAAGCCTACTCCTGCACCTGTTGTCTATGTATCTATCAGCCATGATTGAATGGCGGATGGCTTACTTCTACTTCTATTACTTTTTTTTTAATGTTTATTTTATTAGAAGCAATTGTACAAGAATAAAGCAATCGGCATAACAATTATACAGCTTCATTTTTAACATTTTATAAATTGATGAATCGGGGGAAAAAAATGTACAAAGGAAAGAGTGAAGTGAAAGAAGAAAAATACAAAAAAGGAAAGAAGAAAAGCCCCTAAACTGCTGAAGAAGTGAGAGACAAAAAAGAAGACGGAGATATGCCCCACTATCCTTCCCTCCCCCTCCACCCCCCCGCTCACCCATCCCAAGCGTTGGTTTTAAATTTGTGTTCCACCATTCTATTGTTGAAGAAATTCAGTGAAAGGAGACCATGTTTTGGAGAATTGGTCTGATTTATCTGCCAAAACAAGCCTTATTTTTCTAAATGTTGTGTCTCAGTCATTTCTGTAATCCACATCTTCACTATAGGAACTTATCTTTTTCCAGAATTTGAGTATAAGTTTTTTCACGATTATTAAACCGTAATCAAGGAAATGTCTTTGAAATATCGTTAATTTAGAACAGCCCTCTGACATTCCTAAAATTATTAATTTTGCATCTAACTCCAATTAACTTCTATTACTTATGATCTTATGATTACTGTAATTAAATAAATTGCAAATCTGTTGCAAAATGTTTTTAATTTTGTATTGCTGTATACAGGTATTTGCTATTTAGTTTTTTTTTTCATTTCAGGGAATTGATGAAGGGCCTGAAGGATTAAAACTGATTTCTGATATAATCAGGGAAAAAATGAAAATTGATGTCAGCGTATTAATGGGTGCCAATATAGCCAATGAAGTAGCAGCAGATAAATTCTGTGAAACTACAATAGGTAAATCTATTTACTATTTCAACATCTGCGCTTTTGGATTGCTGAAGTCTGCTACATACTGTGGCATATTGCATTAGCCCTCTTGTTAAGTAAGTGGTGTGAACTGTTTTGCAATGTGGGAATACTAAAAAGTTCACTGTGTAGTTCTGTAGTTTATTAAATCACCAAAACATTCTGCAGTTTATTAAATCACCAATAAGGAACGAATATCAAAAACCATAGACCACAATCACTAAAAATAGGAAAAAAAAATCCCCCATGATAAATTTAAACATCAGTCCCCCAAAAGGATGTGTTTCAGCCCCTTACTCTACATCCTAAACACTCATGACTGTGTGGCCAGATTATGCTATAACTCAATTGAGATAACATCACTGTAGTAGGCCAGATCTCAAACAATAACAAAGGAAGGAGCAAACTTAGTGTCATGATATGACATATGTCATGACAACAGCATCACCCTTGATGTCAGCAAGGTGAAGGAACCAGTTATTAACTGCGATGCGAGGTAGTGTACACATCTCAATTGGTGTCCATGGTGCTGAAGTGGAGATGGTTGAGAGCTTCAATGTTTCCAGGCATAAATGTCACCATTTGTGCTGGACCAAACACATTGAAGCAATGGCCAAATGAGTATGCCAATGCCTCCACTTCCTCAGAAATGAAGAAATAGACGATAGGTGCAGGAGCAGGCCATTCGACCGTTCGAGCCAGCACCGCCATTCAATGTGATCATGGCTGGTCATCCACAATCAGTACCTCGTTCCTGCCTTCTCCGGCATGTCTCCCACAACTCTTGCCAACGTTTCTAGATGTACATGATGCCTCACAGCCTGCTTTAGCAACAGCTGTCCCCAAGACCACAAGAAATTACAGAGAATTGTGGATGTAACCATCATACAGAACAGCCTCCCCCATTGACTTGATCTGTATTTCACGCTGCTTCAGGAAAGCAGCCAACATAATCAAGTAATTTTCACACCGGTCATTCCCTCTTCTCCCCTTTCCTATCAGGTAGAAGATACAAAAGCTGGAAAGCATGTAATTTGAGATACAGGAATAGTTTCCTCCCCGCTATGAATGATCCTCCCATAAGCTAGGATGTAGATTCAATCATCCAACCTACTTCCTTGTGGATGCTGTATCTTTTCTCTGCAACTGCAGTGCTGTGACACTATTCTGCACTCTGGTATTTTTTTTACTACCTATTGCACTTGTATATGGCTTGATTGTACTCGTGTATGATATGATTTAATTTGATAGCTCACAGTTGAGCTTATGGGATTTGATATTACAATCCCTACTATAATTGGCACCTTCTTAATATCTTGAGTGGGGGTAGGGGTAAAGACTTCATTGGGGTCATCAGGTGGGCATCCTCCTTCCTTGGTGTTTCGTTGACAGGCCCACGACACCTCCAGAGGGCTCAACAACAACACCTGGCATCCCAGGTGCGCTCCCCTACGTTTTACCCCTCTTGCTGGTCATTTTTCAGCCCAGTTGGAGTCCTCCCTCTTCAGCCACAGCCAGTTGCTGCTTCGCTCGGCAACCTCTGACAGCGACCTGACCGATTGCCGAAAACTTGTCCTCGAACTCCCATTCCCTTCAGGAGTCTGGTTGTTGACATGGCTACAAACCCTCTACAACCAACCTCTACAGGGAGCACCTGAGTACGCCAGCCGCGTTGTTCTGCCTCAGCTGCTAAGCCTGAATACTTCAGACATTTCGTTCATGCGCTTCACCAACTGCAGCCTCCCTAGGCACAGTTAACTCCATGATGTACAGGGATTTCTGTGAGGTTGACCACAAGATCAGGTCCGGCCTGAGATTAGTTGTGATGATCTCTGGTGGAAAGATGAGCTTCTGGTCTAGATCAGCCTGCATTTTCCAGTCCCGGGCAGTGTCCAGGAGGGTCGGTTCCTTTCTTGCAAATGGATTCTCTGAAAGTTGTCCTGCCTTTACAAAAGGGGTAGTGTTCGAGAAACCAGGTGTTGGGGGAGGGAGGGCATTGGTGGTAGTTCTCCTTCCTTCCAAGATAATCGGCAGTTGTCACAGGACCTGATTGTGCCTCCAGGTGTAGCAGCCTGGTGAATGTGGTTTTGCAGCCAGTGAGGATGTGCCTTAATGTTGCTGGGGTTTGGGAGAGAGAACATGATGGATCTTCTCCAAGCCACTGGTTTAGGTTCTTGGGTGTGGGAAGAACATCGTAGGTGGCTCCGATGATGAAGTGAAGACCGCATCCTTCCATTTCCCACAGATCCTTCCAGGTAAGCTTACATAATGCTCCACATCAGATGGGGGAGCAATCCAAACTGCAGGCACCACAGTTTCAGCTTACCAGGAAGCGAGGTCTTGTCTATGCTAGCAAGGCCTTTGATGTCTTTTTTCCCTCAGTCACACTGGTCTGAGTCTTTGAGGCTTGCATTGTACCACCGTCCTAATCTCTTGACTGGCAGCTCTGACACCATCGGAATGGGTGTTTCATCAATGTGGAATCGCTTGTCTACGATTTCTCCTCTGATGATGGATATGCTCCTGGATTTGCTGGGTTTCAACTTCATCCGGGTGCATGTTCGCATGAAGCTTTTCCAGCAGGCGCTTGGTACATGCAATGCTTGAGGTCAAGGTGGTCATGTCATCCATGTAGGCACGAATGGGAGGTAGCCGCAGCCCAGACTGCAGCCGCTCTCCACTTGGAAGCTCGGATGATCACTTCCATCGCCATGGTGAAGGCTAGCGGAGAGATGGTACAGCCTGCCATCATTCCCACTTCCAGTGACTGCCATGATGTTCTGTATTCTGTTGGTGTAATACAGAATTGCAAATCTTGGAAGTAGTTTCTGACCAGGTTTGTAATGGTCTTTGGCACATGGAAGAACTCAAAGGCTGTCCAGAGGAGAGAATGGGGAACAGATCCAAAAGCGTTGGCTAGGTCCAGGAATAAGGCGTGCAGATTTCTTCGTTCCATTTTTGCAGACTGGATTTGATGCCATACCATGCTTGTGTGTTCTAAGCATCCAGAGAAGCCTGGTTACCAGCTGTCTGTACCAACGTGTCAATCAGGTGGTTCTGTTTCAGGTAGGTTATCATCCTTTGAGCAACAATGCTAAAGAAGATCTTCTCTTCAACATTCAAGAGATTGATTTGCCGAAATTGGTCGATGTTTGAGGCATCTTTTTCCTTGGGGATCACCACTCCCCCTGCTCTTCGCCATGCTTTTGGGGTGGCTTTTTCTATGCTATCTTCATTTGCCTCCATAGGAACCGTAGAACATTTGGAGCATTTTTGTACAGCCGGTATGGAACTCCGTCTGGTCCTGGAGCTGAAGCTGCCCTTGCCTTCCTTACGGCTCTCTCGACTTCGCTCCACCTTGGGAGGCTGTTATCCAACTGGTGTTCTGGTTGAGGAATGGGTGGCATGTCTGGAAGGTATCCCCCTCTGCTCAAATCTTTGGTTGTCTGTGTACGCTGATTTCAGGTGGTCCTCCAATTCCCTCTTTGACATCTTAAGTGACCCACTCTTTTCCTTTGTGAAGAGTCCTTTCACAAATCTGAAGGGATCCTTGTAGAAGGATGTTCTTGCCCTCTCCTTGCGTCGAGTTCTGAGGGTTTCTGCTCTTCCCAGGCATTCCTTTAGAGCTGCTTGCAGGAGGTTGATGCCCACTCTTTCCTCCAGTGAGGATTTCCTCCACCGTTTCCGCAGGTCCCTTTTCTCTTTGATTAGAAGCTCGATTTCTCACTGCCTTCTGAGCTTTTGAGGGGTTGTTGTTTCCTTCTCTTTGCTTCTGAACCTTTCTGCCCCGTAGGAGTAGATCAGATCACTAATTTTCTCCAGTTTCTTCTCCACTGTTCCTTGAAGTCTGTCTAGGATCTTACTCAGGTCTGTGTCGATTGTTGCCCACTCTTTCTTGCTGCTGGACTTTGGCCACTTCACATGATGTCTGTGGCCTTACATGTTCTTCTCCAAAGCAGGCTGCGTCTGGCTGGATTCCGGGTTCTCAGACGTTGTGCTTGAATTACTCTCCTTGGCCACGGGGGGTATTGATGCTCATTGGACTGTGGGTTGTATCCTGCCCCTGAGCTTCACTGGTGAACTTTCTTTGATCACAAAGAAAGGTCTTTGCTGTATCTTGGTACATGTGAGAATAATAAACAAATACCAATAAAATAGAGAATGATCTAAAAATAGGATAATTGGTGACTGCAATTTAGTAATTTATATTTCTCAGCTCTTTCTTGGATTAGCTGGCTGAACTGCTGGGAAAGGTTCTTTAATTTGTTAAGAATATAGAAGTCAAGACGTGTGTTGTAAAGATGTAATGCTGAGGCTTTATCTGGAGCTGGTGAGGCCACATTTGAAATATTATGAGCAGTTTTAGACCATATTACTGAGGAAGGATGTGTTGTCTTTGGAGAGGGTTCCAAAGGAGGTTTACGAGAATGATCCCGGAGAGGCCTCTGTGAAATGATTAAACATCCACTGTTTGCTGGAATTGTTTTTGATGTTCAAGGGCAGCAGTAGAAACTAATGTCGTTACTTAGAAGCACAAAGTAACAGACATTTCTTCTACCAGGCAGCAAGAATGTGCAGAATGGAAACATATTCAAAGAGCTCTTGCAGACATCCAATTTTCGGATAACTGTGGTGGATGATGCGGAGACAGTAGAACTCTGTGGTGCATTAAAGGTAAGAAAGCATTTTACAGTGTTTTTAAAATGATTTGAATCCTCATTCCAATTTCATTTCTATATAAACATGGGCATCTAGGCGGTATGGAGATCGTATCCATGATCTGATCATTAACCATTACCATAGTGACATGTGCAATCTTGTAATGGATAATTATCCATCTCTGAATGCTGGGAGTGAAATATTGTCTTTAACAGCTTCTGCCTGATATGCTCGATGATGAGAGCTTGAAGCTAAGCCCCTTAAAATATCTACTATCTAAAATATAAACTATTCATGTTTTTTAACTGTTTCGCTGGGAAAGCTACCTGCTGAACATGTGCGAGGTTAGCTGTGTCTCAGATTCAATGATTTACATTTTTTTCAATAAGCAGAAAAGCTTTGTGGGAACAAGATGAGCTATGGGCAATTTACATTTTTGAATTAATGTAATTATTGCATGTATTTACGTACTTTAAACTTCATTACTTTGATTATGCTCCTGGTTGGATCCATATCATTAGAATTTCCTTCCTTCCTAAGATGCCCTTTTTCTCTATCTCCATGTAAAATACCTCTATAAATTCCTTGATTTTTACCAAAATGTGTTCTCTTGTTTACCCCTCCATACCCAACTTTTACTTTTTATATTTTACTTATATTTCATGAATACCTTGGGAAATGTTCTGTGTTAAAGATGTTATATAATTCTAAGCTGTTGTTACTGCATTTAAGTCTGAAGAAGGGACTCGATCCGAAACGTCACCCATTCCTTCTCTCCAGAGATTACTCTTTGAGAACATGGGAATCTTGATCACACCACTGATGTTTAAGGGCTACCTGGTGTGATTATTCGGAGAAGTTATCTGTTTAGTGCAAGGATGCTTAACTGTTTAATCAGGGTCCTGGCCCAGATGTGTCTGGCTGCAAGCAGGTGAACCAGCAGTGGCCCTTAACAGATCTCTATTCACAAGGGGGAGAATTCTGTGGGCAGAGAGATGTTCTTCCTGGTTCCATAATGTACCATCGTTTGCTCAACAAATTCCAAGCCCAGATTATCAGCCAGTGAAATAAGACAGGAGCCAGTTTGTTGGCTGGAGCTTGCAGAACCATTCCCCTGCAGGCCTAGTTAGCTATAGTTCTGAGCTCCTCATCCTTGCTTTATGCGAACCCTTTCAGAAGTTGATCTGCTCCCCAACATGCTGAAGAGCTGGTGATAGAATCGCATAATCGAAGAAGCAAGGTCAGCATTTATTGCCCATCCATATTTGCCATCCATAATTGCGTGATTATGGTTTTCTGAGAAGAGCTTTGGGAAAAGAGGGATGCGTGTAGCAAAGGTACAACAGTTATCATGGGTGACTTTAATCTACATATACATTGTGTCAACCAAATTGGTAGCCCTGAGGAGGAGGATTTCGTGGAATGTATATAGGATGGTTTTTTAAATCCAATATGTAGAAGAACCGACTAGAGGGCAGGCCATTCTAGACTGGGTATTGTGTAATGAGGAAGGATTAGTTAGCGATCTTGTTGTGCAAAGCCCCTTGGGCAACAATAACCATAATATGGTGGAATTCTGCATTAGGATGGAAAGTGACACGGTTAATTCAGTGACTAGCGTCCTGAACTTAAAGAAAGGAGACTTTGAAGGTATGTCGGGAATTGGAAAGGAGAGACTGGCAAATTATACTTAAAGGGTTGACGGTGGAGATGCAATGGCAAAGATTTAAAGACTGCATAAATGAACTCCAAAAATTGTTCATCCCTATCTGGTGAAAACATAAAACGGAGAAGGCGGCTCAACCGTGGCTAATGTGAGAAATCAAGGATAGTGTTAAATCCAAGGAAAAGGCATATTAATTGGCCAAAGGAAGCAACAAACTGGACTGGAAGAAATTTAGAACTCAACAGAGGAGGACAAAGGGGTTCATTTCAAAGAGGGGGGGAAAATGAGCATGAAAGAGAGCCTGCGGGGAATATAAAAACTGACTCTAAAAGCTTCATTAGTTATGTAAAAAGGAAAAGATTTGTGAAGACAAATGTAGGTCCCTTACAATCAGAGCCAGGTGAATTTATAATGGGAAACCAGGAAATGGCAGAACAGTTAAACAAGTGCTTCGGTTGTACAAAAGGGACGATTGCATCTTAACAGGTGGGGGACCAGCATTCTGGCAGGCAGGTTTGCCACTGCTACACGGGTGGTTGTAAACTGAATAAGGGGGGTAGGGTGTCAAATGGGATAGTCAAGGACAGAGTTAAAGGGAAAGAGATTAAAGGGATGGTTAATGACCCCAGAATAAATTGGAAAGGAAGCTCACAAAGGGATAGGAGGGTATGGCCAAGTGGAATAGGGATCAATGTGAAAGGTGAGATGCATAAGGAATTAAAAGTATTGTATATGAATGCGCAAAGTATAAGAAGTAAAGTAGATGAGCTTGAGACTCAGTTTGCGGTTGGTAGATATGACTGTGGGGATTACTGAGCCGTGGCTGTAGGAGGATCGGGCCTGGGAACTTAATATTCAGGGTTATACATCCTATAGAAAGGACATGCAGATGGGCGGAGGAGGGGGGTAGCTCTGCTGGTGAGGGATGGAATTCAGTCCCTTGCGAGGGAAGACATAGGGACGAGGTAGAGTCACTGTGGATTGAGTTGAGGAATTGTAAAGGCAAGAAGACACTAATTGGTGTTATTTACAGACCCCCAAATAGTAGCCCGGATGTAGGGTGTAAGTTGCAGCAGGAGTTAAAACTGGCATGTAATAAAGGTAATGCCACTGTGGTGATGGGGAATTTCAATATGCAGGTAGACTGGGAAAATCAGGTTGGTTCAGGACCCCAAGAAAGAGAGTTTGTAGAATGCCTCCGAGATGGATTCTTAGAGCAGCTTGTAATGGAGCCGACCAGAGAAACGGTAATTCTGGATTTAGTGTTGTCCAATGAACCAGATATGTAAGAGAACTCGGGGTAAAGGAACCGCTTGGAGATAGTGATCATAATATGATTAGTTTTAATCTGCAATTTGAGAAGGAGAACGTTAAATCAAAAGTGTCAGTGATGCAGTAGAACAAAGGGGACTATGAAGGCATGAGTGAGGAGCTGGCCAAGGTAGGCTGGAAAGGGATCCTAGCAGGAATGACGGTGGAACAGCAATGGCAGGAATTTCTGGGCATAATCCGGAAGATGCAGGATCATTTCATTCCAAAAAGGAAGAAAGATTCTAAGGGGAGTAGGAGGCAACCGTGGCTGACATGAAAAGTTAGGGATAGAATAAAACTAAAAGAAAAGATGTATAACACAGCAAAGAGTAGCCAGAAGCCAGAGAATTGGGAAACTTTCATAGGACAACAGCAGGAAACAAAATGGACAATACGGGCTGAAAAGATGAAGAACGAAGGCCAGGAATATAAAGGACAGTAAAAGCTTCTTCAGATATGTTAAGGGAAAAAGAGCAGCAAAGTCAAATGTGGGTCCTTTGAAGGCAGACACGGGTGAAATTATTATGGGCAACAAGGAAGTGGCAGAAGAGTTGAATAGGTACTTCGGATCTGTCTTCACTAAGGAAGACACAAACAATCTCCCAGATCTACAGGAGGACAGAGGATCTGGGGGTAGAGGAACTGAAAGAAATTTTCATTAGGCGAGAAATAGTATTGGGTTGGCTAATGGGACTGAAGGATGATAAATCCCCTGGGCTTGATGGTCTGCATCCCAGGGTCCTCAGGGAGGTGGATCTAGAAATAGTGGACGCATTGGTGATCATTTTCCAATGTTCAATAGATTCAGGATCAGTTGCTGTGGATTGGAGGATAGCTAATGTTATCCCACTTTTCAAGAAAGCGAGAGAGAAAATGGGGAATTACAGACCGGTTAACCTGACTTCGGTGGTGGGAAAGATGCTGGAGTCAATTATTAAAGGGGTAATAATGGGGCATATGGAAAGCAGTAAAAGGATTAGTCCAAGTCAACATGGATTGATGAAAGGGAAATCATGCTTGACTAATCTGGAATTTTTTGAGGATGTGACAAGTAAAATGGATGAATGGCTGCCAGTGGATGTAGTGTATCTGGACTTTCAGAAAGCCTTTGATAAGGTCCGGGACGGGAGACTGCTGACTAAAATTAGAGCACATGGTATTGGGGGTAGGGTGTTGACATGGATAGAAAATTGGTTGGCAGCCCGGAAGTAAAGATTAGGAGTGAGCGAGTCCTTTTCAGAATGGCAGGCAGTGGCGAGTGGAGTGCCGCAAGGCTCGGTGTTGGGGCCGCAACTGTTTACCATATATATTAATGATTTAGAAGAGGGAATTAGGAGCAACACTAGCAAGTTTGCGGGTGACACAAAGCTGGGTGGCAGTGTGAACTGTGAGAGGATGTTAGGAGGTTGCAGGGTGACCTGGACAGGTTGAGTGAGTGGGCAGATGCATGGCAGATGCAGTATAATATAGATAAATGTGAGGTTATCCACTTTGGCGGCAAAAACAAGGGAGCAGATTATTATCTCAATGGGGTTAGGTTAGGTAAGGGGGAGGTTCAGCGACACCTGGGCATCCTTGTACACCGGTCACTGAAAGTTGGAGTGCAGGTACAGCAGGCAGTGAAGAAAGCTAATGGAATGTTGGCCTTCATAACAAGAGGATTTTAGTATAGGAGTTAAGAGGTTCTTCTGCAGTTGTATAGGGCTCTGGTGAGACCACATTTGGAGTATTGTGTACAGTTTTGGTCTCCTAATTTGAGGAAGGACATCCTTGTAATTGAGGCAGTGCAGCGTAGGTTCACGAGATTGATCCCTGGGATGGCGGGACTGTCATATGAGGAAATATTGAAAAGACTAGGCTTATATTCACTGGAATTTAGAAGAATGAGGGGAGATCTTATAGAAACATATAACATTATAAAAGGACTGGACAAGATAGATGCAGGAAAAATGTTCCCAATGTTGGGCAAGTCCAGAACCAGGGGCCACAGTCTTAGAATAAATGAGATGTCATTTAAGACTGAGGTGAGAAAAAACTTTTTCACCCAGAGAGTTGTGAATTTATGGAATTCCCTGCCATAGAGGGCAATGGAGGCCAAGTCACTGGATGGATTTAAGAGAGAGTTAGATAGAGCTCTAGGGGCTAGTGGAGTTGAGGCATATGGTGAGAAGGCAGGCACGGGTTATTGATAGGGGACGATCAGCCATGATCACAATGAATGGTGGTGCTGACTCGAAGGGCCGAATGGCCTCCTCCTGCACATATTTTCTATGTTTCTATGTTCTGTCTTCATTAAGGAAGACACAAACAATCTCCCAGAAAAACTAGGGGACCGAGGATCTAGTGGGAGGAACTGAAGAGAATCTACATTAGTCAGGAAATGGTGTTTGGGAATCTGTTAGGGCTGAAGGCAGATAAATCCCCAGGGCCTGATGGTCTGCATCCCAGAGTACTCAAGGAGGCGTCCCTAGAAAGCATGGATCATTTTCCAGTGTTCTCTCGACTCTGGATCAGTTCCTGTGGACTGGAGGGTAGCCAATGTAACCCCATGTTTTAAGAAAGGAAGGAGAGAGAAAACAGGGAATTATAGACCAGTTAGTGTTACATCGGTAGCAGGGAAGATTCCCAAAGTCAATTGTTAAATATGTTATAGCAGCGTATTTCAAAAGCAGTGACAGGATTGGTCAAATTCAGCAAGTGGATGTGGTATATCTGGACTACCAAAAAGGCTTTGACAAGGTCCCACACAAGAGATTAGTGTGCAAATATAGAGCTCATGGTATTGGGGGTAGGGTATTGACTGGTTGGCAGACAGGAAGCAAAGAGTAGGAATGAATGGGTCCTTTTCAGAATGGCAGGCAGTGACTAGTGGGGTGCCGCAAGTCTCGGTGCTGGGACCCCAGTTATTTACAATATATATATTAACGATTTAGATGAGGGAATTAAATGTGATATCTCCATGTTTGAAGATAACACAAAGCTAGGTGACAGTGTGAGCTGCGAGGAAGATGCTATGAGGCTGCAGGGTGACTTGGATAGGTTGGGTGAGTGGGCAGATGCATGGCAGATGCAGTGTATTGTGGATAAATGTGAGGTTATTCACTTTGGTGGCAAGAACAGAAAGGTAGATTATTATTTGAATGATGTCAGATTAGGAAAAGGGGAGGTGCAACGAGACCTGGGTGTGCTTGTACATCAGTCACTGAAAGTAAGCATGCAGGTACAGCAGGCAGTGAAGAAAGCTAATGGCAATGTTGGCCTTCATTGTGAGAGGATTTGAGTTTAGGAGCAAGGAGGTCCTACTACAGTTGTACAGGGCCCTGGTGAGACCGTACCTGGAGTATTGTGTGCAGTTTTGGTCTCCTAATTTGAGAAAGGACATTAGTGCTATTGAGGGAATGCAGCGTTGGTTCACCAGGTTAATTCCCGGGATTGCGGAACTGATATACGATGGAAGAATGAGTCGACCGGGCTTGTATTCATTGGAATTTAGAAGGATGAGTGGGATCTTGTGTAAATAGATAGATTTTATTACTTGACTATTTCAGACTGAGATGAGGAAAATCCTCTTCATCCAGAGAGTTGTGAATCTGTGGAATTCTCTGCCATAGAAGGCAATGGAGGCCAATTCACTGGATGTCTTCAATGAATGAATCAAAGAATATGGGGAAAAGCAGGAACGGGTTATTGATTTTAGATGATCAGCCATGCTCATATCGAATGTCAGTGCTGGCTCGAAGGGCGGTGCTGGCTCCTGCACCTATTTTTCTATGTTTCCATGTTTGACATTGTTTGACGTTGAGGCTATTCATTCAGCACAACTACCTTAATAATGGATAATGACACTTCTTGAAAAACTGATTGTTACCATAAATGTAGAATCTGCACCTCTATAAAATGGCAATATTTTACTCTTTGACAGAACATTGTTGCAGTTGGTGCTGGCTTCTGTGACGGGCTGCTTAGCGGAGATAACACCAAAGCTGCTGTGATTCGCCTGGGTTTGATGGAGATGATTGCATTTTCCAAAATCTTTTGCAAAGGAAGCGTTTCTGTTGCAACATTTCTAGAAAGTTGTGGTGTTGCAGATGTTATCACAACATGCTATGGAGGGCGAAACCGTAAGATTGCAGAGGCGTTCGTAAAAACGGGAAAGGTAAGGAAGGATTTTATTGACTATTATGCAGGAAAGAAAATAATTACACACACACACACACACACACACACACACACACACACACACACACACACACACACACACACACACACACACACACACACGCTTCAAATACCTTATTTGTGTATAGCCCATATGTATGAACATGCATTGAGAGACTGATGGGATGGATTTCCCAGCTGTCGTGTGGTTGCAGGCTGACTTTAACCAGAATTTGCCCTTATAGACCCCAGAAAGAACACGTTCCAGCAAACACATTAATATCAATTTTTCAAATCGTATCTGTCAAACGCAATCCAGGTCAACAACGGTGTCCATGCAAAAATTATCAATGGCATTTAAAACATATCTGTAGTAGAATCTTTTAAACAACACCTGTTCTAATCAAGAATTTGTCTATCTCTGCCTTAAATATCCACCGACTTGGCCTTAACTGCTCTCTGTGGCAATGAGTTCCACAGATTAACTACCCTCTGACTAAAGAAGTTCCTCCTTGCCTCCTTTCTAAAAGAGTGCCCTTTAATTATGATGCTGTGACTTCTGGTTCTGGACTCTCCCACCAGTGGAAACATCCTTTCCGCATCCACTCTACCTATACCTTTCATTATTCTGTAAGTTTCAATGAGGTCTCCCCTCAACCTTCTAAACTCCAGTGAGTAAAAGGTTCAGTGCTGTCAAACGCTCATCATATGCTAACCCGCTCATTCCTGGAACCAGCACATCCTTTCTCAGATATGGAGCCCAAATTTGCTCACAGTACTCCAAATGGCGCTTGACCAGCGCCGCATAGAGCCTCAGCATTACACATCTGTTTTTGTATTCTAGACCTCTTGATATAAATGCTAGCATTGAACTTGCATTCCCAACTACCGATTCAACTTGCAAATTAACTTTTTGGGTGTCCTGCACCAGCACTCCCATGTCCCTTTGCACCTCTGATTTCTGGATTCACCATTTAGAAAATATTCTACACCTTTATTCTTATTACCAAAATGCATGACTCCACACTTTGCTACACTGAATTTCATCCTAAAGGGGCTGTCCCACTGAGGCGACCTAATCCGCGAGATCAGAAGAGTGTCTTTGACCTTCAAGCTCGTGGGCACTCGCCTGGAAAACCTTGAGCTGGATCGACTGTCTGCGTTGCAACCGCGAGCTGGATCGACCGACCCCGCGCGCATGCACACACACACACGCACACACAGCGGAAAGGCGGGGGCCAGGGTGAGCGTGGGAGCGCTGTCTGAAATTCACACCCGCGATGAAAAGGAAGGTCAAAGACGCTGCACAGTATAAAGTAAGTCCTTTACAGAGCGCAGGGGGGAGAAGGAGTGGAGACACTCTTAAGAAGACAGACAATGTTTAATAAAGTTTAGCGGGCATTTAACCTACCGGTCCGTTTTCCTTGGTCCTGAAAACTCCAATGAGTCAATTAAAATGCCCGGTCAGCGAAGGAGATTGCTTACGGCTGCCCTCGACTGCCTGTAACTGAATAATGACCCCACTCCACTGCACTACGAGTTCAAAAGAACCATGACGACCAATTTTTACTCGCGGAAATCTTTTCAACATGCTGAAAACTTTTCTGCGACCTATGCGGGAACTTCCCTCGAGCATGAAGGAGAGTTCCAGTGACTTCCTAGGACCACGTGTTGACCATGCTGCTAGTTTGAGTCGAGGGCAAACTCTTCTAAACTCTCAGATTAGGTCGCTGCAGTGGGACAGCCCCTTAACCAGTCCAAGTCCTTCTGCAGAGTCCTTGCTTCCTCTACACTGTCTGCCCCTCCATTTATTTAAGCATCATCTGCAAACTTGACCACAAAGCCACCAATCCCCTTATGCAAATCATTAATATATAACGTGACGAGAAGCGGCCCGAGCACTGACCCTTGCGGAACTCCATCTATGGGATAAACCACTTCTGCAGACATCTGACGTGTGGAAACTTGATTTGCAGCTGGATTTAAGACTCGCAAATTGTTTGTGACAGGAGTAATTCTATGGAGCAGAAGCCTGCGGGAGGACCTGTATGCAAATTCTAACTGTTTAAACACACTATTCAATATGCATGTAGAAAAAGGGTTGATCTTATATTCCTTAATTTGGTGATTGCTTCTGGAGTGGTAGTAGGGATGATGTTATTGAAGGGAAAATTGTTTCTTCTCTGGTCGTTCAGTCACCGTGTTCAAGGTGGTGTTTGCTTGGACATGCCAGTGGTGTCTATCCGTCGATTCTGTCTCCTGCCAGGAATCTTTCGAAAAGTTCCTATTTGAGAAAGATAACTAGAAGTATAAACAAGAAAAAAGTGATGGCTTCAAAAGGATTATGATGGGAAAAAATACGTGAAACCTATTTAAATATTTCCAGCTTATTTACAGCTTATTATAGAATCTTACAACACAGGAACAGGCCTTTTGTCCCACAACATCTGTACTGAACAAGATGCCAAGACTAATCATTATCTGCCTGCACATAATCCATATCCATCCATTCCCTGCCTATCCACGTTCATAGTCTCTTAAATGCCATTATTGTATCGTCCTCCACCATCACCCCCAGCAGCACATTTCATGCATTCAACACCTTCGGTGTGTAATAATAAAAACTTGCCTTACACATCTCCTTTAAACTTTGCCCCTCTCGCATTAAACCTATGCCCTTTAGTATTCAATAGTTCTATCCTGGGAAATGGGCTCCGACAGTCTACCCTATCTATATTATTTATAATTTAACGCTGTAATATTTGTCGAGTGATATTCAATAACTGTCTAATTGAGGTTCAGTCATTGAAAGCACAAAGGTTTTTTTTTTAAAAGGATGATTTGCTTCTCAGACCATTGAACAGCTGGAACAGGAGATGTTGAATGGCCAGAAGCTCCAAGGACCTCAGACATCAGCAGAAGTGCACCACATTCTCAAACAAAGATCAATGGTGGATAAGTAAGTCTCCTTTACCTGTTTCCTGATCATTTATTGGGCTGGTGTCTGTGTAACAATATCCTCCTTTCTCTGGATGCTTCAGTGATCTGTCTTCCCCGTCCCCCCCTGTATATAAAATGCTCTGCTTGGCTAATTCGTGTTCTCTGCAATAACTTTCCAGTCTTTCTGCGCAGCTTCTTAGTACTTCAGCTTCCATTTAGTTTCATTTGGAGATACAGCGCAGAAACAGGCCTTTCGGCCCATCGAGTCCGCGCCAACCAGCGATTCCCATACATAAGCACCCTCCTGTACACTAGGTACAATTTTCAATTTTTACTGAAACCAATTAACTCCAAACTTGTACTTCTTTGGAGTGTGGGAGTTAAACTGGAGCACCTTGGGAAAAGATACACAGTCACAGGGAGAACGTGTCTCTCTGTTCTCCATACAGAGAGTCAGCTAAACTCCATACAGTCAGCAGCCGCAGTTGGGATCGAACCCAGGTCTCTGCTGCTGTAAGGCAGCAACTCTAACTGTGCGCCACTATGCTGCCTGATGCCATCAGTTTATCTTGACATGCTATTCAAGGGAGGTACTGAAGTATTTCCTTACATAACTCATTAAAAACACGGCATCTGTTTAGCTGTACAAGAAAGTTCAGAAGTGATAGGAGCAAAATTAGGCCATTTGACCATCAAGTCTATTCCGCCATTCAATCAAGGCTGATCTACAGGTTCCATTCTACCCTCCTAATCTCATTTTCCTGCCTTCTGCCCATAACCCCTGACACCCGTACTGACTAAGAATCTATCTATCAATCATCATATTTCAACCCTTGAAACTGGATGACATTAGTTCTACCTGTAATCTTTACACATTTCTCAATAACTTCTTCAAAATAATAAACAGATCTCCAATTCGAACGGTCTGTATTCGGGGTAAATGTTAATTTTCCCTAAAGTAAATCTTTGGGAGACACGTCCTGCAATTAAAAAGCACTGTATAAATACGTGTTTCTTTAATGGACAACCTCTTTCAATGTTAGCTTGCTCGATTGCAATTTTTTTTTCTGTACAAATACATGTTACAATCTGACTCGCTGGAATTGCAACTTTAAACAACACATTTTGAGGAAGCAATTCATCTGAGACATCGCAAGACCGCAACTAACGGTTTACAGCTTAGAAATGGGAAAGTGCTAAGAGAAATAGGAAACATTACAGGCTAAGAAGTAAAGCAAGAGAAGAAAAGATTGGATAGAGAGAGAGAATGAAGAAAAAAAAGTTGAAAGAACTTAAAATTACATCTTTGTTATCTCAAAGAATATTTACTATGATGAAATAATTTTGTACAGCAGAGAAGTTTTTTGACTGCATAAATATTTGGCACATAGATATTAATTATATAGTTAATTACTATTAGGCTTCCCATAAATGGAACAGATTAATTTCTTATTTGTTTAATAGGCAATTATTGCAAAATAACTGGGCCTTTACTAAAAGTAATGGAGTGGACAAAGGGCAAAAATATGTTTAGGAAGGAACTGCAGATGTTGGTTTAAGTCAAAGATAGACACAAATGCTGCAGTAACTCAGCGGACAGGCAGCATCACTGGAGAGAAGGAATGTGTGACGTTTCGGGTCGAAACCCTTCTGACTGATGTCACGGGAGTGGGCGGTACATGGATAAGGAAGTGTATAGAAAAGGAAATGTAAGGTGTGAATAGGATAAAGGGAAAGTCGATCAAGGAAAATGTAGAATAGAAAGCAAAAATATGTTACTGCGTTCATCGTCAAAATAGCAGTGCAATTTAGTTTGATACATTTATTGAAACCTCAAAAGGGCAATGAGTCCCATGCTCTTCTGCCTGTTAGGGTCTCTGGCTTGCAATGGGTCTCGAGGGTCCTGACACTTTATGGGATCCCAGTCTCAGGAGAAGTCTGATGAGTCATGTGCAGCACTCACTCAATAAGTCCATCAGTCTGAAGAAGGCTCTCGCCCCGAAACGTCGCCCATTCCTTCTCTCCAGAGATGCTACCTCACCCGCTGAGTTACTCCAGCATTTTGTGTCTACCTACGATTTAAACCAGCATCTGCAGTTCTTTCTTACACATTAATAAGTCCATGCCTCTTTCAGACAACGGCCAACTACAATTTAAGATTAGCTATCCTCCTAATACTCAAGGGATATTCCGTACACCATGCACTGAGCTGGTCTTGGTCGTCTCTGAGAAGGACAACAAGCTCAACTTATCTCTATGGGCTTTTCCAGCTGCATAATTCGAGGTCTTGCTGGCCACATGATGTTAGGCTTCATGATTTACTGGTTCTAATTGAACCTAATTGTTTTCCTAAGTGAGGCTGCTTGCTGGACATAGGGACTGTTTGCAGATAATTCCATTTAGTTAAGCCTGTTTTAATCCTTGCATTACCGTGGTGAATTTTTGAAAGGGCCCTGGTGGCTGAGTTTCTGAGTTTAATCCAGACCCAGATGAAATAAATGTTTAGATATTAAGGGAATATGTTGTGCCAAGGATAATGCCATGAGTGTTGCTTATGTATAAAATCAGTCAGGATCTATTGAATGGTGGAACAGGCAAGCTGTGCTAGAGCGAATACTGCTTCTATTTCTTCAATCTAAAGCTAGATTTCTTTTAACTTGAACAGAAATTTATGAAACTGCATTTGGGAGTCTTATATTGCGAGGAACTGCAGATCTCGGTTGACACCTATGATAGACACAAAGCTGGAGTAACTCAGCGGGACAGGCAGCATCTCTGAAGAGAAGGAATGGGTGACGTTTTGTGTCAAGACCCTTCTTCCATCTCGATCTGAAACATCACACATTCCTTCTCTCCAGAGATGCTGCCTGTCCACTGAGTTACTCCAGCATTGTGTGTCTATTTTGGGAGCATTGTGTTTGGTTTTGATCATCCTGCTGTTGGAAAGATGCCTTTAATCTGGAAAGAGTGCAGAAAAGATTCCGGAGGATGTTGTGAGGAATCAAGGTTCTGAGCTATAAGGAGCGGTTGGGCTAGATAGTACTTTATTCCTTGGAGCACAGCAGGCTGAGGGGTAATCTTATAGAGGTGTATAAATTCATGAGGGGAATGGACAGGGTGAATGCACTGAGTCTAAAGAGCATAGGTGTATGGTGAGAGGGGAAAGATAGGAACCTGAGGGGCAACTTTTTTCACACAAAGTGTGGTGGGTATATGGAACTAGCTGCCAGTGGAAGTAGTTGTAGCAGGTAAAATGACAACATTTAATTGACATTTGGACAGGTACATTACTAAGAAAGGTTCAAAGGGACATGGGCCAAATGAGGCCAAACTAGCAAAATGGGGCATCTCGGTAGTATGGATGAGTTAGGTTGAAAGTGCTGTTTCCATGCTGTCTGACTCCATGCCTCTAAGTTTGAGTATTTTGCCTTGGCACTTGTAAACCTTTTTAATATGTACATTTGTCCTTGTGATGCATGTTCCCAATCCACCACCAGATGGCTTCCCCTACTATTTCCTCTTGAACTGGCACACTCATACAATTTTTGATTTTCTTGTTATAGGTTCCCTTTGTTCACAGCAGTGTATCAAATTTGCTATGAAAGCAAGCCAGTGGGAGAATTGATAGCCTGCCTGCAGAGCCATCCAGAACACATGTAAAATTGTATTGTGATGGGTTACTTATGGTGTTCCTCGTGCATGGGGCTAATATGCAATATCGATGTGTGGATCACTAACTAATGAGATTATGCTTGACTAGATTGCTATGAAGTAGATTGTGTGACATGAATCGGTCATATCAATGGAGATTCCATTATATTGCCAGTTAATGTTTGCAAATTTGTGGTGGACAGAGATGAATATTCGGTCAAAAATGCCATCCTGAACAAGAATTGTTAATCTGAGTGCCTATTTATAATGGAAACACTGCAGCTGACGGTTTGCATGTATGTTGGCACGAACTTTGAGCAAACATTTATGCAAAACCAAATTTAGTTATTGGGTATTGTCGACCAACGTTCAAGCATCAGATTGCTCATGGAATATCAGGTATCACTAACTCTGTCACTTGACTACAGAATAGTGTTGAACCTTAATTTTTTTTTTTAGAAATATCAGTTTTATTAGTTATTTTTAATACTATAATGTGTGAAACTCCATACTTTAAAGAGTTCTATGAGCATGTTGATGTTAACTGTACTGAATTGCACATCTGGCTTATTGGAGGTTTCAGCCCAAAACATCATCACTTTTCCTGGAGAGATGCAAATAGACTGTCTCAGATGGGGCAGTTTTGTTACTTTTATACTTTTGATGTGTCATATAATCTGGAAGTATCACTTCCTAATGATTGTTAACTAACCTCTGATCCAGAGATCATGGCTCCAATCTGCATTCCAAAAGTCTGTGCACTTAATATGAGGATCCCTTGGTACAATATTTGTAACATCAAAAATTGCAAAATATGAGACTACATTTCAAAGACATACTTAACCACTGCAATCTCTCACCAACCCGACCCTGCTGATCTATACCTTCACGGCACTGACCACTTCCAAAGGGATTTACTGTCACCAATGTATGGCCGCATGATTCAGTCTCCTCATCCCTTATTTCTACTCCCTGATCATAGCCTATCCCAATCACTGCCCTGCCCAGTAACTACCCTCTGCAGTCTCAAAATAGACAAAATTAAATGTTGTCCTGAAACCTAAGAGGAAATCATTCTTCCAGGGTTGCTAACTACAAGGCAGCTCCTTGCTCTTTCTCTGCCTCCGCAATGCAGCCAGTATCACTGAATTTGTAGCCTAATTTTATTCATAACATAATTGTCTTAAAATGTAGATGGCCCATCAGGCCCGAAATCACAATGTCTCTACCACTGCCTTAGACAACGTCTCTACCACTGCCTTAGACAACACTGGAGGTCAGGACTGAACCCAGGTCGCTGGAGCTGCGCTACCTTGCCCTCCTGTCTGATACTTTTAAATGATCACATAGCTGATTTTAATCATTGACACTTGAGAGTAAGCTGGCAGGTGGGCAGACATCTTCTGATGTCTGGTCCTGAATGATAATTCACAGACCAGACGGTATTTGTATCTGGTGAGCTAGTCAGGAAGCCACTCTCTCAGCCGGTTAAGAGAGTGGCAAAGGGGATTCAGGGTCAGAGGTGACCAAATTATAGAAGCATGCAATGCAGAAATGGGGTCTGGAGATGGAGGATGGAATCTTAAGTAAATACACAAATGGCAAGAACTGAATAGGTCAGACAGCATCTGTAGAGGGAATGGACAAATTACGTTTTGGATGGGAACCCTTCTTCAGACCCAGAGTCCATTTGACTGCATTAGGCCCGCATCCCTCCATGCCTTTCCTATCCATGTACCTGTCCTTGCATCCTTTAACTATTGATTCTTCCATCACCTCTGGCAGTTTGTTCCAGGTATTCACCACCCTCTGTATGAAGAAGCAAGTACGGTTTTCATAAACCTAGCCTATGAGGTACATGATTGCTCCTTTAGCAATAAAGGTTTGGGTCTCCCCTGCTGTTAACCCCTTCCCGTATTGGCAGGCCAAACTAGCACTTTGAGAGATGTCAGTACTACTGCTTCTCATTACAATAGAAGCAGTCTTATTTGCAGCTCAATTCACAATACATCAATAGGTTTAAGCAGATCTGTCAGTCTGCTGTGCAATGGAATTTTGAAAATTTACCGGCCTGTTTTCACAGCAGGCAACAGACAAAAAGGCTGATTAATCGTGCTATAAAATGAAAATGCTGATAACGCAGCAAATTGTTGAACTAGGTCAAAGGCAGGCTTTAGGAGCTGTGAGAGTGAGTGAATAAAGCAAGGACAGATATGCTAATTACAGTCACAGAGAGAAAATTTCAACATTTACAGTGCCCTCCATAATGTTTGGGACAAAGACCCATCATTTATTTACTTATTTGCCTCTGTACTTCACAATTTGAGATATGTAATATTAAAAAAAATCATATGTGGTTAAAGTGCACATTGTCAGATTTTATTAAAGGCCATTTTTGTACATTTTGGTTTCACCATGTAGAAATTACAGCTGTGTTTATTCATAGTCCCCCCCATTTCAGGGCACCATAATGTTTGGGACATGGCTTCACAGGCATTTGTAATTACTCAGGTGTGTTGAATTGCCTCCTTAATGCAGGTATAAGAGCTCTCTGCACCTAGTCTTTCCTCCAGTCTTTCCATCACCTTTGGTGGTGCAGCAGTGCTGGCTTGAAGGGCCGAATGGCCTCCTCCTGCACCTATTTTTTTCTATGAAACTTTTATTACTGTTTATCAACACGAAGACAAAAGTTGTGCCAATGAATGTCAAATAAGCCATTATGAGACTGAAATAAGAATAAAACTGTTAGAGACATCAGCCAAAACTTAGGCTTACCAAAATCAACTGTATGGAACATCATCAAGAAGAAAGAGAGCACTTACTAATTGCAAAGGGACTGGCAGGCCAAAGAAGACCACCACAGCTGATGACTGAAGAATTCTCTCTATAAAAAGAAAAATCCCCAAACACCTGTCCGACAGATCAGAAACACTCTTCAGGAGTCAGGTGTGGATTTGTCAATGACCACTGTCCACTGAAGATTTCATGAATAGAAATACAGAGGCTAAACTGCAAGATGCAAACCACTGATTAGCTGCAAAAATAGGATGGCCAGGTTACAGTTTGCCAAGAAGTACTTAAAAGAGCAAGCACAGTTCTGGAAAAAGGTCTTGTGGACAGATGAGATGAAGAGTGATGGCAAGAACAAAGTATGGAGGAGAGAAGAAACTGCCCAAGATCCAAAGCATACCACCTCATCTGTGAAACATGGTCATGGGGGTGTTATGGCCTGGGCGTGTGTGTCTGCTGAAGGTACTGGCTCACTTATCTTAATTGATGATACAACTGCTGATGGTAGTAGCATAATGAATGCTGAAGTGTATAGACACATCCTTTCTGTTCAAGGTCAAACAAATGCCTCAAAACTCATTGGCCAGCAGTTCATTCTACAGCAAGGCAATGATCCCAAACATACTGCTAAAGCAACAAAGGAGTTTTTCAAAGTAAAAAAAATGGTCAATTCTTGAGTGGTCAAGTCAATCAGTCATCCGATCTGAGCCCAATTGAGCACGCCTTTTATATGCTGAAGAGAAAGCTGAAGGGGACTAGCCCCCAAAACAAGCATAAGCTAAAGATGGCTGTAATACAGGCCTGTCAGAGCATCACCAGAGAAGACACCCAGCAACTGGTGATTTCCATGAATCACAGACTTCAAGCAGTCATTGCATGCCAAGGATATGCAACAAAATACTAAACATGACTACTTTCATTTGCATGACATTGCTGTGTCCCAAACATGATGGTGCCCTGAAATGGGGGAACTATGTATAAACACTGCTGTAATTTCTACATGGTGAAACCAAAATGTATAAAAATGGCCTTTATTAAAATCTGACAATGTGCAATTTAACCACGTGTGATTTTTTTCTATTACAAATCTCAAATTGTGGAGTACAGAGGCAAATAAATACATTATGGGTCTTTGTCCCAAACATTATGGATGGCACTGGACTAGCTTAAAGACAACTTTGCTTTTAATAGCTTAATAACTTAAATACAATGGTTGAAGAGAGGAGGAAAATACTAAGGTTAGGTTTTTAAGAAGAATTGTGATTAGGGTATTGGTTTGGGTCCTTCCCTTGTGGCCGGTAAAAGTCAATGAGAAAATCTTATGCAGTGGCCTTGTGAGATACTCGGTAAATCTTGGAGGATTACTTGTTTCCTCGTTTTGATTCCAAAACCATGCCTACTGGAACAAAATCATTACATCATGCATCAGAACTAACCTATCTGTGGGGAAGTGGCCTCATTTTCTTGAAAAATATGCTGCATTGTTAGTGGCTCATTGCGCAAGTGCGTGGATCAGAGGTGGACCCCGTGGGGGAGAAATGGATGCTCTTGCTGACTGCTGCAAGGGAGGAAGCAGTTAGCAAGTGACTTAATGAATGCTCGGCTGAAAACCGGAGGAAAATAATTAGTTGACTTTTGCAAGAGAAAATCAGTTGTATAAATTTAGGGAAGCAACTAAAGCAACTGCACTTTAAAAATAAATGTGTTCAACTGCCTCTGCAGTAAGTTCACTTTTTTCTGCACTTCAGATGTGAATGAACTTGAGATCCTTTGAGCGCCTTATTTCTGGGGCCATTATTGAAGTAGTCTTCACTAAAGCAGCATTGTAGCTAAATCTCGCAAAGTCTGCAAACCATGCATGTAAGATATAGTATCAGAAGGGAGCGCAGGCAGTATCATCAGACCGTTAAAATCAACCGAAAGGGCCACGTGACCATTCTGCCTTAGGTCACAAGCCAAAATCAAAGCTAAAAGTGCATTTATTCTGTAGGACCATTTGCTAACTAGATTAAATTAGCAGATGTTTCAAAGCAAAAGAAGATGGTAGATTCCAATTATGAACACTGAAATTCAGGAGAATTTAAATTTCTCACATTTGGGAAGATTGGGTAACTTGTCAGGTTTACAGTACAGCTTTTGTTTGTAGACCTCTAGATCGGATCATACCCAGAGTTGGCTGACTGTTTTTACTGAAAGTGTGAAGCCTAATTGAATTCAGTTTATCTAGCACAATAAATCATGGCAGGAAGAATAATGTTCTTCCTGCAAAAATCTGACATGTATTACAAAAGGGAGGAACTGTGTTTTGGCCTGAAAATCCTGTATCTTATATGTAAAGAAATTGCATAGAAATGGTACCTGAAGTGGCTTAATCACTGGGTGGGTATGTGCAGTGATATTATGTTACTATTTTTTTTACACCAAGAAGGTTCCAAATTGTTCAATGTTGAATTGACATAAATAATAATGACAACAACTCCCTATTCCTTTGAGAGTGGCAGTGGAATTGAAGGATAGCGATTTTCCTGGCATTCCAAGGGTAGGAATGGAAATAAAATTAGTGAGCAATCCTGCTTTCAGTCTCCATCCATGAATTTCTTTTAGAAAGGCTGTATGTTGGAACGTTGGTAAGTACAGGCACAAAGTCTCTTGTCTGGCAATGAAAAGTGAACTGAAGTGAGGAGATGGGGTACTTCTCTCAAGTGCAGAAATTTAGGGGAAGGGATTATTAAATGTTTAAAAAGAAGCAAGTCTTTTGCAGCCTATAGGCTATAAATCTAAAATAGGTTCAGGGGTCGACACAAAATGCTGGTGTAACTGAGCGGGACAAGCAACGTCTCTGGAGATGACGTTTCGGGCGACGTTTCAGGTCGAGACCCTTCTTCAGACATGTCAGTGGAGGGGGTGGGACAAAGATAGAATGTAGTCGGAGACTGTAAGACTAGTGGGAGTGGTGGAAGCAGATACAATATTGTTTTTTTTTTAGATAGGCAATTGCATTGACAGGGAATGGAGGGATATGGATCATGTGCAGGGGGAAAAGATTAGTTTAATTTGGCATCATATTTGGCACAGACATTGTGGGCTAAAGGGCTTGTTCCTGTGCATTGGTGTTCTATGATCTTTGCTTCCAGAAACTTGAAAACACCTAGTGGAGCTGACAGCAGTTCTGCAGCAATAAATATAATCTTGCAGACCATTCCGATTTTATCACTTTTGGCATAATCTCATAGACCATCTCCGATTTTATCACTTCCGGGTGTCTGCCCTCCACAGCCTCCAACCTTATTCCTCAGCCCCGCACGGCCCAGCTTTACCTTCTCCCCAAAATCCATAAATGGAACTTGTCATTGTAATTGACATAGTATTTAAATGTATCACGAGTTACTATGAGTCAGATAGGTCACAGGACACGTGTTGTCGGGATGTGATGGAATGGCGGAATAAAACTGTCTGTGTTCAGTGTCCTTGGCGTGTGTTTTGGTATATTCGGATCAAGGTGAGGATCTGACAGAACTGCCCTGGCAGACAGACCCATTGTTTCTGCCTGCTCCTGTCCCACTGAAATCATTACCACGTACCTCGATTCCATCCTATCCCTCCTGGTCAATTCCCTCGCGACTTATGTCCAAGACGCCTCACACACCTTGCATTTCTTTAATGACTTCCGTTTTCCTGTTCCCTCATCCTTATTATGGACGTTCAGTCATCCTAAACTTCCATCCCCCACAAGGAAGGCCTTAGAGCCTTTGACTCCTACTACTTACTCCAAGACCAACTCGTAGCATGGGCATTTGCATGGGCCCCAGCTATGCCTGCCAATTTGTAGGGTATGTTGAACAATCCCTGTTCCAGGCATGCGTTGGCCATATCCCCAAACTCTATCTCTGCTTTATTGATGACTGCATCGGGGCTACCTCCTGCACCCATGCAGACAGAACTCATAGACCTCATTAACGTCACTACCAATTTCCATACTACACTCAATTTACTTGGACCACCTCCTACACCTCCCTCTTGATCTCACTATCTCCATGACAGGAGATAGACTATCGCCTGATATCTATTACAAACTTACTAACTCCCACAGCCATCTGGACCCACCCTACCTCCTGCAAAGATGTTGTCTCCTACTCCCAATTCCTCCGTCTCCTCCGCAAATGCACCCAATATGAGGTGTTCCATACCAGGATCGAGATGTCTTTAGGAATCTCTTCTATTATGGATGAGACCCACGCACATCTCCTCAGTATCCCATATCTCTGCTCTTGCTGCCCCTCTCCCAAGTCGCAACAGAGTCCCCTTAGTCCTCTCCTATCACCCCACCAACCATCGCATACGGCACATGATCCTCTGATAACTTCGTCACCTCTAACGTGATCCCACCACTAGTCACATCTTCCCATCTCCACCCCTTTCCACTTTCCACAGAGACCGTTCCCTCTGCAACTCCCTGGTTCACGCATCCCTTCCCACCCAAACCACCCCCTTCCCAGGTACATTTCCATGCAACTGCAGGTGATGCAACACCTGTCCCTATATCTCCTCCCTCAATTTCATCCAGGGACCTCATCAGTCCTTTCAGATGAGGCAGAGGATCACTTGCACCTCCTCCAATATCATCTACTGTATCTGTTGTTTTCGGTGTAAACTCCTATATATCGGTGATAACAAGTGCAGACTGGGCGATCATTTCATTGAACACCATGCTCAGTACGCTTTGACCTATGTAATCTCCCAGTTGGCAAACATTTTAATTCCCCTACCCATTCCCAGACCGATCTTTCTGTCCTGGGCCTCCTCCACTGTCAGTGTGGCGACATGCAAATTGGAGGAACAGCACCTTCCATTTTGCTTGGGCAGCTTACAACCTAGCGGTAATAATATTGATTTCTCTAATTTTAAGTAACCTCTCTCCCTCTCCCTCTCTGCCCCTCCCCCACCCCACCTTAGTCATCCTGCCATGTCCACAGTTCACATCCATATATCCATTCATTATTGCCTCTTCCACAGCCAACCATGGACCATTGTGAGCTCCATCTTTCCTTGGTCATCGATGCCTGATTCTATCGTAACCTTTTCATACTTCTAGTTTCCCTTTCCCCGACACTCAGTCTGAAGAAAGGTTTCGACCCGAAATGTCACCTATTCCTTTTCTCCAGAGCTGCTGCCTTACCCGCTGAGTTACTCCAGCAATATAATACTTGCGATTGATAACTTCCATTTACATAAGGCTTAGGTTTATACTTTTAAAACTATTTTACTTTGGTTTCAAACATCTTTTTGATTCATTAATTAATGGAACAAGATTCTTCTATAGTGTACTTGAGAAATGTGATAATCAGAATCCAGTACACCTCCTTATGTAAAAGCGTAGATCTGAAGAAGTGACAAATGTCTCCAACTGAGAACAAACTCTCCCATTAGAGAGAGCAAATCTTAAAACACTGTCAAATAAGTAAGGTGTGCAATGAATTTGTGATACTGCTAGAAATAACAACAATTTAATTGTGAAAACGTTTAAATTATGAATTAAGATGTTTTACAAATGTAATTTTTTAACTTTTTAACACCTGAGAAATGGCAATGTAATTGTGAAACATTTCATCAGATATGATCTGTGGAATATCATAATTGTAAACTAATATCTTAAAATAAAGATTTTAATTATGCTGATTTTCTTTTCGGAGTAACATTACATGGAGTGCACAGCAGGAAGAAATGTTCAAGACCTCGAACAACGCAAAGCTCTTTATTATAATCCGACATTCCATGACGTAAAAAAACATTCCCTTTCACCATTTAAAATGTTATAATTTGCAATATACGTATTATTTCCACAAACTTAAAGATTCAATATAATAACAGAATAACAAAATTAAAAATAAAAGAATAATTCCTGTTTCATTAAATATGGAAATGCATTAAAGTTGCAACATGGAATGAGCCAAGAGATCACAATTTGATTATTTGTTAGGGGGAGAAAATGATTCCATATCTCCATTCTTTTTACCTGTCTGCCTTGTTAAATCCTGAATACTGACTGTCATTGCGGCAGCAACGAAAGTGAATTCTACAATTTATCTTTCGTGTTATGTGCTTTTAATCTTGCTTCCATTGCCTTTTATTCATGTAAACAGTTCATATGTTCGACTCTTTACAATTCACAAAGTGAAATAATTCCATAATTTCCAAGAAAATGAAATGTTCTGCGATTGGAAACATGGAAGATTGCATTATCACCCTTTTTCTTTCCCCTCATTTTCAGAATAAAGCGGCCCGTGATCTTTTTTTGAACATAATTATTGAATCTGTTCAAAACCCCCCTTGGGCAGTATATCCACTGTATGCAAATCGTCTTTCCTCGTGTCACCTTGTACTCTTTTACCATGCCTTAAGTCTGTGTACCGTAGATACCCACCTTCGTGTTTTATACATCATTGTGACAAAGGAATTGCTGAAAAATTATTTGTCATTTCCCAATTGCCTTTGTAGTCAATGGCGTGTTAGGCTATTTAAGATGTTACTGTGGACCCATAATTTACATGATGGCCATATCAACGCTAGTTTTTTTAATTGCAGGTTTATTTAATTAATTGAATTTGAATTAATCAGTTACCATGGTGACATTTTAAACTTGTGCCAATAGGTCATCAGTGCAAACCTTTGAATTGTTAGTCCAATAACATCTCCTACTGTGTCTCAAAGTAGTGGAACTGGATGCGAAGCAATAAGTACAACCAGTGACCTGCACTCTCACGCTCGCACGCTGAACAATCTCGGATTAGTTAAAACAGTAACTGTTTAGTCACTCTATCAAAACAATTCTTGATTTGTGCACTACTTATATCAAATTGAACCCCAAACTTCTTCAAGAAGAACATCAGTTAAGAAGGAATCGCCAGGAATCATAAGAAAACTGAGGTTTGTAGTTATGGCAGCTAAAGGATGATGGAAAATGAAGCTAATTTAGTAAAGGTAACTTAAAGGTTGCTGTTAGAAAAGAGCAATAATTAGACTAGCAAAATGCTTAGACTGCAAGGCAGAGATAATTAGAACTATGTAGCTATATAGGAGTTAGAATGTAGGACTATTCACGGAATAAGCAAGATATAATAAGAGCAGGAAAGCTGGCCCACAAAGGAGGTCATTGTCTAAAAGAAGGTGAGAGAACTGCAGTCAGGTAAGTCCTGTATAAATCATTAACTAATGATTACATAAGGTCATAAGAATAGAATTAGACCATTCGGCCCATCAGGTCTACACCGCCATTCAATCATGGCTGATCTATCTCTCCCTCCTAACCCCATTCTGCCTTCTCCCCATAACCTCTAACACCTACTAATAAAGAATCTATCCATTTCTGCCTTAAAAAATCCACTGACGGTCTCCACAGCCTTCTGTGGCAAAGAAATCCACCAATTCACCATCCCCTGATAACAGTCCCAAAATAGACCCCAAATGCTGGAGTAACTCAGCGGGACAGGCAGCATCTCTGGAGAGAAGGAATGGATGACATTTCGGGTCAAGACCCTTCTTTAGACAGAGACCCAGGGGAGAGGGAATCCAGCGATATAGAAACATAGAAATTAGGTGCAGGAGTAGGCCATTCGGCCCTTCGAGCCTGCACCGCCATTCAATATGATCATGGCTGATCATCCAACTCAGTATCCCGTACCTGCCTTCTCTCCATACAAGGGCCACATCTAACTCCCTCTTAAATATAGCCAATGAACTGGCCTCAACTACCCTCTGTGGCAGAGAGTTCCAGAGACTCACCACTCTCTGTGTGAAAAAAGTCTTTCTCATCTCGGTCTTAAAGGATTTCCCCCTTATCCTTAAGCTGTGACCCCTTGTCCTGGACTTCCCCAACATCAGGAACAATCTTCCTGCATCTAGGCTGTCCAACCCCTTAAGAATTTTGTAAGTTTCTATAAGATCCCCTCTCAATCTCCTAAATTCTAGAGAGTATAAACCGAGTCTATCCAGTCTTTCTTCATAAGACAGTCCTGACATCCCAGGAATCAGTCTGGTGAACCTTCTCTGCACTCCCTCTATGGCAATAATGTCCTTCCTCAGATTTGGAGACCAAAACTGTACGCAATACTCCAGGTGTGGTCTCACCAAGACCCTGTACAACTGAAGTAGAATCTCCCTGCTCCTATACTCAAATCCTTTTGCTATGAAAGCTAACATACCATTCGCTTTTTTCACTGCCTGCTGCACCTGCATGCCTACTTTCAATGACTGGTGTACCATGACACCCAGGTCTCGCTGCATCTCCCCTTTTCCTAATCGGCCACCATTTAAATAATAGTCTGCTTTCCTGTTTTTGCCACCAAAGTGGATAACCTCACATTTATCCACATACTGCATCTGCCAAACATTTGCCCACTCACCCAGCCTATCCAAGTCACCTTGCAGTCTCCTAGCATCCTCCTCACAGCTAACACTGCCCCCCCCCCCCCCCCCCCAGCTTAGTGTCATCCGCAGACTTGGAGATATTGCCTTCAATTCCCTCATCCAGATCATTAATATATATTGTAAATAGCTGGGGTCCCAGCACTGAGCCCTGCGGTACCCCACTAGTCACTGCCTGCCATTGTGAAAAGGGCCCGTTTACTCCTACTCTTTGCTTCCTGTTTGCCAGCCAGTTCTCTATCCACATCAATACTGAACCCCTAATGCCGTATGCTTTACGTTTGTGTACTAATCTCTTATGTGGGACCTTGTCGAAAGCCTTCTGGAAGTCCAGATATACCACATCCACTGGTTCTCCCTTATCCACGCTACTAGTTACATTCTCGAAAAATTCCACAAGATTCGTCAGACATGATTTACCTTTCGTAAATCCATGCTGACTTTGTCCAATGATTTCACCACTTTCCAAATGTGCTGCTATCCCATCTTTAATAACTGACTCTAGCAGTTTCCCCACTACCGATGTTAGACTAACTGGTCTGTAATTCCTCGTTTTCTCTCTCCCTCCCTTCTTAAAAAGAGGGGTTACGTTTGCTACCCGCCAATCCTCAGGAACTACTCCAGAATCTAAAGAGTTTTGAAAGAGTATCACTAATGCATCCACTATTTCCTGAGCTACTTCCTTAAGTACTCTGGGATGCAGCCTATCTGGCCCTGGGGATTTATCGGCCTTCAATCTATTCAATTTACCCAACACTACTTCCCGACTAACCTGGATTTCACTCAATTACTCCTTTGACCCGCAGTCCCCTGCTATTTCCGGCAGATTATTTATGTCTTCCTTAGTGAAGACGGAACCAAAGTAGTTATTCAATTGGTCCGCCATATCCTTGTTCCCCATGATCAACTCACCTGTTTCTGACTGCAAGGGACCTACATTTGTTTTAACTAATCTCTTTCTCTTCACATATCTATAAAAACTTTTGCAGTCAGTTTTTATGTTCCCTGCCAGTTTTCTTTTATAATCTATTTTTCCTTTCCTAATTAAGCCCCTTGTCCTCCTCTGCTGGTCTCTGAATTTCCCCCAGACCTCAGGTATGCTGCTTTTTCTGGCTACTTTGTACACATCATCCTTTGCTTTGATACTATCCCTGATTTCCCTTGTTATCCACGGATGCACTACCTTCCCCGATTTATTATTTTGCCAAACTAGGATGAACAATTTTTCTAGTTGATCCATGCAGTCTTTAAATGTCTTCCATTGTATATCCACTGTCAACCCTTTTAGAATTAATTGCCAGTCAATCTTGGCCAATTCACGTCTCATACCCTCAAAGTTACCTTTCTTTAAGTTCAGAACCATTGTTTCTGAATTAACAATGTCACTCTCCATCCTAATGAAGAACGCAACTATATTATGGTCACTCTTGCCCAAGGGGGCACGTACAACAAGACAGTTAACTACCCCTTCCTCATTACTCAAAACCCAGTCTAAAATAGCCTGCTCTCTCGTTGGTTCCTCTACATGTTGATTTAGATAACTATCACGCATACATTCCAAAAAATCCTCTTCCTCAGCACCCTTGCCAATTTGTTTCACCCAATCTATATGTAGATTGAAGTCACCCATTATAACTGTTTTGCCTTTGTCGCACGCATTTCTAATTTCCTGTTTGATACCATCCCCAACTTCACTGCTACTGTTAGGTGGCCTGTACACAACACCCACCAGCGTTTTCTGCCCCTTCATGTTTTGCAGCTCTACCCATACCGATTCCACATCCTCCAAGCTAATGTCATTCCTTTCCATTGTGTTAATCTCCTCTCTAACCAGCAACGCTACCCCACCTCCTTTTCCTTTCTCTCTATCCCTCCTGAATATTGAATATCCCTGGATGTTCAGCTCCCAGCCTACATCACCCTGGAGCCATGTCTCCATGAACCCAACTATATCATAATCATTAATAGCTATCTGCACGTTTAACTCGTCCACCTTATTACGAATACACCTTGCATTGAGACACAAAGCCTTCAGGCTTGTCTTTACAACGCTCTTACCCCTTATACAATTATGCTGAAAAGTGGCCCTTTTTGATTTTTGCCTTGGTTTTGTCTTCCTGCCACTTTTACTTTTCACCTTTCTACCTACTGCTTCTATGGAAGGATAAGGTGTGAAAACAAACAGATCAAAGCAGTTGATAATAAGGAAATGTAGAATGGTTCATTGTTAGCTATGTGGAAGATGACACGACGCATACAATCAGTAAAATTTAATCAGGAGGACAGTGAAACTAGTCAGAGAACCATGATGTGGAGGGACGGAGAGAGAGGGAAAGCAAGAGTTACTTGAAGTTAGAGAAATCAATATTTATATGGCTGGGTTGTAAGCTGTCCAAGCAAAATATGAGGTGCTGTTCCTCCAATTTGCATTTGGCCTCACTTGGTGTAAACCAGCATCTGCAGATCCTTCCTACACATTACAGTCCCAAGTTAAGAAGAACTTGAACTTCGTGATTTATTGTGAGTCTGTAGAAAAGATGTGTAACTATTGCAAGGCTAATACCTTAAACGACTGGAAGATTTTTGGAAAAGCAGAATATTTTTCAGCTCTCACTCAGGAATGCTCTCCAGTATACACATGAGTCGCAAACAAATCAACTTGCTCAAGAAACTCACATGAGATTTTGTTTACGTGGTGGCCCGATCTGAGTTGTAATTAAGGGTGTCTGGGCCCCACATCAAAGCCAGACTCGGGTTGCAGGTCCAACATGCAAGTCCTTCCCAACAATCAGCTTTTACAATCTCCCCATCGCTCATTCCAAGTACATTTCTATCAATATTCTCCTACATCTTGCCATCCTTCCTAAAGAGAGGTTCCCAGAAAATAATCTATTCAATTGAGGTCTAACCTCTAAAGGTTCAGCATAACTTCTTTGTTTTACACCCTATTCTGGATGAAATGTTAACCCTTGCTGCCTCCTGAGTGGACTTAAAAGATCCCATCACTGTTCCATGGAAATACATAGGATATAAATCACAGAAAGAGGCCATTTAGCCTAACCAGGTTATGCAAGGATCCACACTCATCTTTCCCCACACCAGTGAACCCTTCACCACCTTATCCAGCCTCTCCTTCAACACATCAGTACCATTGTTTCAATCACTCCCACATTCTTCGGCGAGGAAGTTCCATTAACTATCCTGGTCAAAAGTTATCTCAATCTAAAAGTCACTATAACCACTTTGGGACACCTAGTACAGTCACAACCTCATAGCTCCAGTGACTCGGGTGCAATCCTGACCTCTGGTGCTGTTTGTGTGGAGTTGGCACATTCTCCCTGTGACCACATGGGGGCAGTTTCCTCCCATATCACACAAGCGTTGTTTGATTGAACACTGTAAATTGCTCTAGAATCTGGTAGAATTGGGAAGGGGGAGGAAGGTGAAATGAATGTTGAAATCTGAGATAACAGGTTAGGATACCAGATTTTCTACTCCTTATCACATAACCATGTTGTACCTGGAAAGTGGATGTTGTGACTACATCTCAAATAACTATCTTCTAGGTGGTAAAGCATTTGTGATATATTTCAGAAGTAATCGCATTGATATGGAAACTATAAGAAAACAGTATTGCCCAGGATCCCATATCCTTCTAAAAAAAAAATGTGCTTCGCATTTTTTCTGAAGATAGATACAAAAAGCTGGAGTAACTCAGCGCGAAATGCAGTATCTCTGGAGAGAAGGAATGTGGGATGTTTGGAGTCTGAAGAAGGGTCTCGACCCGAAACATCACCCATTCCATCTCTCCCGAGATGCTGCCTTTCCCAGTGAGTTACTCCAGCTTTTTGTGTCATTCTTTGGTTTAAACTAGCATCTGCAATTACTTCTTCCTCAAATTTATTCTGTTGCCTTCAAAGATATTAAGTCTACTTTGTGGCACTTTGTTGAAAACTATTTGAAGTTAATTTACAGACCAACCTTACTAATTAAATTGCTTTAACTTTATATCCTTTCATTGCCAAACTCAGTCCCCAGTCAAATATGATTTGTCTTCAATAAATCCATGCATGCTATTATTTATTACCCCCAATTCTACCGAATACCAATTTGTCTTGTTTTGGTTTATTGCACCTGAAATGACAAGTTGATTAGTTAGTCATTTTCATTTTAACCTTGTCCCTTTGAAAAGTGGTGCAATATCATCATTTCCTATAAACACTGGCCACTGATTGTAATTTCCACCCTTCCTTTCATATAATTTTCTGGTTTAACAAGCTCATCAGGAAGGCTGGCTCCATCCTGGGGGTGGAGTTGGATTGATTGGAGATGGTCTTGGAGGGGAGGATGCTCCTCAAACAGCGGAGCATCTTGGACGATACAGCTCACACCCTCCATGACACGTTGGTCAACCTGAGGAGCACCTTCAGCAACAGACTGCTTCCACCAAGATGCAGCACAGAATGCCACATGAGATCCCTTTTCCCTGTGGCTATCAAACTGTACAACCTCCCCTTCTGCCGTGGGGTAGACTGAGATCTTTGCACATCCCCAATCCTGGAGTTTCCACTCATCACTTTAATTTCATGTTTCATATATCTTGTATTTTATGACTGTTGGCAGACCAATCTCCCTGCTTGGATAAATAAAGTTCTATTGTATTGTATATTTCACATTTTTATTTGTACCTACTTCCTTCTACTGAGAAGCATCGATGGGGCAAGTATAGTATCTTTTCTAAAACCTAATTTTTCATGCATGTGGAGCCCCCATACGACATGCAGCAATCAGCTCATCAGACCCATGCTGGCTTGTCTTGGTAGCTTCCCTGTAATCAATTCCACCTTGTTGCATTGTGCTGCTATCCAACACCAGGGAAAATTTGCAGTAAAAAAATAATCTGCAGCGTGCCTGCGGGATGTGAGAGAAAAAACTTACAAGTTCACAGGAAGGTTCTGCAAACTTTACAAGGGGCAGCACTGCAGGTTAGTAGTACTGAAGCTGTGAGGCGGCAGGATTAACTGCTGTTTCCTGACTAATTATTACCTCTTAGCTGTTACATTCTATGGAACTTATGATGAATCTTAGAAAGCTTTTAATGTGACCTTTTTAACTTTATATTGCTCTATTATTAAATGGGAAGTGTGGCCTATCCCTTCAAATCTAAGGGAATGTGAACAACATTGAATCATGTTCAGAAAATTATAATTTTCTTTCTGATGGTTTATTATTATTGTCACATGATACAGTGAAGAACTATCTTTGCCACAGGTCGCCGAGCACGATACCTGGGGGTACCCGCCCCTCACCCTCAGCTCCTTACAGTTCACTGCTTTAACTGTGGATAATATTTGATTACAAGGAGTTCTCACAGTTGGTGTGTATGCGTTCATCTCCATGACTGGGATTATTACGGTATTTAAAGCACATCAGCCCAAAGTGGAGTCATTAAAAGGTTTAACAGCACAGTAACGTCATAAAAACGTCAGAGTTTTATTTTGATATTGATTACCTTTGCCGTTTGATTTAATTTTGCACAAAGACCAACCCGCTGGCCCTTAAATGCATCGGCCCCTGCGATATTTGCCAGAACTACCAGATGGCAGGTCCTGGCCGGGTAGCGGAGGGGGAATCCTGACTGCTGTCCCCATCCTTGCCCAGAGAGAACGTGAGCAACCATGGAAACAAAGCATCGACCGCTGTTAACATCAACACTCAGCGCCGGCCAAGGATCAAATCTGGGATCGTAGTGCATGGTTTACATCACAGGTGACATACCCTACCAGGGAATACGAAGCCAGAAACTATTTGATTTCCAATGGTTTTGAATTACAACCTGTCAATTAGTGACAGATCTTTTTAAACTTTGGATCTTATTGATTTGCTGTGAATGGGACCCAGTGTTTTAAATTGACCTCCAGTCCCTCTCTTTGACCCCTGAATTATTATAGCTACTTAGAAACACAACTAATGAATCAGGATGATTGACAAGATGCATGAACTTAAAAGTCATACAAAAGAAATTGTAAAGTAATTGAGGCATAATCTAGTAATCTTCAAGGGAGATGTTATTTAACCCTCTGAGGTAGATAATAGGGTTTTGTTCAGCATGGGAGTAATGAAGACATTAAATTGTGCTGCATAAGTACCTTTTATAGATTAACCATATTGAATTCTGTAGGCGAGTAGCATGATATTAATATTAGAATTTATATATATGAAAAGAAATTCCAGGACAAAACCTTCCCAAATTTTACAAACGTTGTTCTCATTTTGATTGATACCGTCCAGAATGTAGTCCAACAGGTTGCTAATAATGTACACATTTTGGAGCTGAGTGCCAGAATGCTTTTTGAAGTTGCGGACCACTGTATGTAAACGCAAGTATTTACAAAAGCAAAATATAATATAAAAAAAAGGAATGCTGGAAGTATCCATCAGATTAAGCAGTGTCTGTGAGGAAAGAACTGGTTAATATTTCAGGCTGATGACCTTAACGTTCTGATCTGTCTATGTCTATGTCCATGTACCAATACATTCAACAGGAGAAACTGAGCGGTAATGGGGATTGGGAACACTCTTGATTTTTATCTCGTCTTGCTCAAAAGTCACTGAGTTCGTTTGTACTCAGCTTTACTATTATTTGGCTCAGATTGACACAGTCAGCAGATTTCAGATATGCCATCCATTTGTTGTGTACAGCACAGCTGCCCATTTAGTAAATTGTGAATGTATTTTTCCCAACAACAAATTGGATGTGTGCAGCCACTGTCTTGTTAGTGAATCAATCAGTAAAATCACACATTTTATTCCAGTCCTGTGACAAATTATTTGGTATCTGTTTGAACATTTGGTGCATATCCTGACCCAGCAGGTTAAAGTAAGGGACGTGCATTTATATAGCATCTTTCACAACATAGGAACTCTTAAATTGGATAAGTCAATGTTCATACAGCTGGGGTGTAAACTACCCAAGCGAAATATGAGGTGCTGCTCATCTAATTTATGGTTGGACTCACTCTGGCCATTGAGGAGGCCCAGGACAGAAAGGTCGGATTCGGAATGGGAGGGGGAGTTGAAGTGCTGAGCCACCGGGAGATCAGGTTGGTTATTGCAAACTGAGCGGAGGTGTTGGGTGAAGCGATCGCCAAGCCTACGCTTGGTCTCACCGATGTAGAGCATCTGACACCTAGAGCACCGGATGCAATAGATGAGGTTGGAGGAGGTGCAGGCGTACCTCTGCCACACCTGGAAAGACTGCTTGGGTCCTTGAAGGGTTAAGGGGGGAGATAAAATGACAAGTGTAGCATTTCCTGCTGTTGCAAGGGAAAGTACCAGGGGAGGGGGTGGTTTGGGTGGGAAGGGACGAACTGACCACGGAGTTAAAGATGGAGCGGTCTCTGCAAAAGCCGAAAGGGGAGGAGATGAGAAGATGTGGCCAGTGGTGGGATCCCATTGGAGGTGGCAAAAATATTGGAGGATTATCTGTTGTATGTGATGGCTGGTAGGGCGGAAGGTAAGGACAAGGGGGACTCTGCGCTTGTTAAGAGTGGGGGGGGATGGGGAGTGAGAGCAGAGCTACGGGGTATAGAGGAGACCCTGGTCGAAGAGGGGAACTCATTCCCCTCATTCCCTAAAGAATGAGGACATCTCCGATGCCCTGGATTGGAACACCTCATCCTGGGTGCAGATGCGGCGTAGATGGAGGAATTGGGGAAAGAGTTCTTACAGAAAGCAGGGTGGGAAGAAGTGTAGTCCAGATAGCCATGGGAGTCAGTGGGTTTGTAGTAGATGTCAGTCAGTAGTCTGTTACCTGTGATGGAGATAGTGAGGCCTGGAAACGGTAGGGAGATGTCGGAAATGGTCCAGGCGAATTTGAGTGCCGGATGGAAGTTTGTGGTGGTCAGTGAGTTCTGCATGGGTGTAGATAGTAGCAACAACGCAGTCATCAATGTAGCGGAGGTAGAGTTCGGGGATAGGACCACAGTATGCCTCGAACAAGGATTGTTCGACGTACCCTACAAAGAGGCAGGCATAGCTGGGGCCCATGCGCATGCCCATAGTTACGCCTTGGATTTGGAGGAAATGGGAGGAGTCAAATGAAAAGTTGTTGAGGGTAAGGACCAGCTCGGCTCGGCGGAGGAGAGTATCAAAGATATCAAAGACATTGCAAATATATCATTTGTGCAGATGTGGTGAAGGTTCAGACATGATGTCACCATGGTGGAATAACCTTTCAATATTCTTAGTCTTTTGGCTTTCTCCTGGTCCTTCTTCTAAGTGGCCCCTACAGCCCACATGTGCAGATTTGCCTATCCAGATGACTACTTGACATCTTAAATTCAGAATGGAATAGGGCCCTCACATGAACAAGTGGGGAAAAAACTGATGCAAAAAATACTTTAGCAATAACAAGAATATTTGGTACAAGAGAAAGGAAATTAGATGAGAGAAATAATTGTAAAGAACGAGGTAATTTTAACGAACCCTTCGCTCCTTAGATGCTGCTGCACCCGCTGAGTTTCTCCAGCCTTTTGTGTACCCTCGATTCTCCAGCATCTGCAGTTCCTTCTTTAACACAGGTAATTTTAACGGATAGGTTGTCCCCGACTATAGAGAAACTATGAGCCATGGTCTCAGAATAAAGGATCAGTCCTAAAGGATCAGTCCTACAATGTATTCACCCAGAGGTCAGTGATTCTCTGGAATTCTCTTCCCAAGAAACACAACCATTGAATACATTTAACAGAGCGATAGATACAATCTTGTATAGAAAACCAAAAGATGGTCGGCATAGATACGTTGTTTCTGTGCCAAATGACTCTTTGTTACAAAGTTTGGATAGAAGAGTAACACTGACGTGGAAAATGAGCCATGATTATATTGAATGGAAGAACAGGCACAAGGCAGTAGAGCCCACTTTTTTCCTATTTTCTTAAACTTCCAAACATTTAAACATAAAATGAAATAAATTTTCAAATGAAATCAGCTGATATAAAAGACAAACATTTCATGGCATATGAGAATATGATTTTGAACATCTAAACTTTTTTAGCTCACATCAAGGTATGGATCTATATTTAATATCTTGTGGGGGGGTTCAAACTCATCCATCAATATCCCTAGGACCATTGTGTCTTGTTTAAAAATGAACGTTAAGGCGATGTGTGATGGAAAGAACTTCAGTGCTTTGACTACTTTCTCACTGCCATCAATAAACTGGCAACAAGCCCATCGCTAACGGTATCCTGGAGTTATAACAGAACTGCCCAGTCAAATATGCAACAAAAGCTTTTCACTGTACCTCGATACACGTGACAATAAACTAAACTGAATACAGGTGATTGAATCTGCCTCAGGGAATCTATTGGGTTTAGATTCATTGTGACACAAGCATCAACAGGTTCATTTAATTCCAAGAAGATTCCTTTTGTGTTTAATGTATCCACCGGGTGGTGCTTCTGGCAGCCTCACCTACAGTCTGACTGTCCTTTTCGTCTTTTTGGTGTTGTCATTTTTAGTGTGTTTTAAATGCTTTGTGTTAATGTTCTCTGGTTTGTTTTATGCGCGGGAGGGGGTCAGGGGATTTTTTTTTTCAATCTCTTACCTTGCCGGAGATCCGATTGTTTTTCGAATCGTATCTCCAGTCATCATGGAGCTGGAGGCCTTGCTCAGGACTGACTTTGAGCCCCACAGTGGGGCTGTGGACTTGCCATTGGAGCTGATCACTTGCCTGGGATAGACGCTCCAACGGATTTTAACATCAAGGAGCTCGCAGTCTCGGCTAACAGACCGACGTCGGGAAGTTCCAAAAGCTGCACGACATTCGACTAGCCCCGACACAGGTAGATCGCCCGGCGTGGGGGAGCTGAGATTCCCCCCTGATGCAGGAGCTTGATTGCCCCAACGAGGAGGCCCGCCACCCCCTACGGGAGTAAGGTCGTCCCGTCAACGGAAGGTTAGAGGCCCCCGACCGCTGGAGGACAAAGAAGGGAGAGATTTAACTTTTTGTTCACCTTCCATCACAGTGAGGAATGTGGAGGAGTCACTGTGGTGGATGTTTATGTTAAAATGTATTTTGTGTGGTTCTGTTGCTTTTTATTGATATGACTGTATGACAAATCAAATTCCTCGTATGTTGCAAAACATACTTGGCTGATAAAGTATGAGTATGATTATGATCTACCTATTCTCCTTCAGGCATTGGCTGAATAAAATAGTAGCCTGGAGACATTACAATTTACCTAAATTATTTGAAAACAAAACAGCTGAATATTTAACACTTTTGCACTTACAATTTAGTTCCCTGACATGTTTTGTGTTCACAGAATTAATCAATGGTTTTCATTTCAAATTTCCCTCTCGGTATTGTATTTTGCTCTGGGAGAATAACCCAGTGATTCCGAGGAAGTAAAAGAACTGTGTGGTTTTAATTAAACTCTACTAGTATTGTACTGATTCTCTACTTCTGTGCTGTTGTGATATCCTGATGAACATTTAGGGTCACAAGCGGTTTCGCTTGTTGCATGTTCTGGGCCACACCTCCAATAGACAATAGACAATAGGTGCAGGAGTTGGCCATTTGGCCCTTCGAGCCAGCACCGCCATTCAATGTGATCATGGCTGATCATCCACAATCAGTACTCCGTTCCTGCCTTCTCCCCATATCCCAACTCTGCTATCTTTAAGAGCCCTATCAAGCTCACTCTTGAAAGTATCCAGAGAACCGGCCTCCACCGCCCTCTGATGCTGTGTGAAAAGTGTTTCACCTCCGTTCTAAATGCTTACTCCCTTATTCTTAAACACACCCCATAGCATCATCCTCACAGTTCACACTGCCACCAGCATATGCTTTCAATAGTATTATCTGCAAATTTGCTAATGTTATGAAGGCCAACATTTCGCTTTCTTCATCTAAATGCATTGATGTGATATTGACACCATTTAATAGCTTCCTGCTACAAAGTGTAACCCACAGCACCTGAGCCTTCTGGTACCTCCACTAGTCACTGCCAGCCATTCTGAAAGGGACCCGTTAATCCCTACACTTTGTTTCCTGTCTGCCAACCAATTTTCTATCCATGTCAGCACTCTACCCCCAAGAGGAGACAATGGGAGTTTTTTTACCAGACCACTATGTTGACACAAGGAACTGCAGATACTGGAAAACAGTAAATGCTGCAGGAACTCAGTGGGTCAGGCAGCATCTCTGGAGGGAATAGATAGCTGATGTTTCAGATCTGAAAAGGGGTCACCTGTCCATTTCTTGCTCAGATGTTGCCTGACCTCCACGCTGAGGCCGTTAATGCACCCGTGAGTCAATAACCGAAAAATATCTCTTCAAGGAATGACATAAAGAAGGGTTTTGGCCCGAAACGTTGTCTATCTCCTTCTCTCCTTAGATGCTGCTGCACCCGCTGAGTTTCTCCAGCTTTTTGTGTACCCTCGATTTTCCAGTATCTGCAGTTCCTCCTTTAACACATAAACTGCAAAGTTCATCTTCATAAAATTCAAATGCCTGACCTTATCATAATTTTGACTTTTGCAATCCAAATGTACTGAGAAAACAGAACGTTTAGGTCACGCTGTAGGAATTTGTAAACTCTATGTAGAATCGCACAAAACAACTGTGATTTATAGTGGGAGATAATACAGAAAATTAGTGTTAAAGAGACATGCAGCGGACTGCCCTGGCAGATCGAAACAATTTATATTGTTTATCTTGTTGTTACCACCCAACCTAACATTTCACTCTCTTCCTCCCACCCCTATTATCCAGTCCCTTCCCCCCACACCGCTTATCCAATTCCTTCCGACCTACATCTGAGAAGTGCCACTATGGTACAAAAGCTTGAAAGTGCACACCACCAGGCTTGGGAATAGTTCCTCCCCCTCTGTTATCAGGCTTCTGTACACCAGGGTTCTGTCTAATTCACCCCTACCCCGTTGAAACATTGGACATTGTGTTTGGAGCTGTTGCACCACACTGGGAAATATATTCTGCACACTCTGTACCTCCCCCTTTGTTCTACCTACTGTATCTGAATTTGACAAGGTTGTATTAATGTATAGTATGTGTGGTCTGATTGGATAGCATGCAAAATAAAGCTTTTTCACTGTACCACGGCACACGCGACAATAATAAGACCCGAAACGTCGCCTATCCATGTCCTGCACGGATGCTGCCCGGCCCAGCCCGCTGAGTTACTCCAGCACCTTTGTGTTCCACGCAAGATTCCACCATCTGCAGTTCCCATCAGACATTAAGTGGACTGTTACACAAAAAGCTGGAGAAACTCAGCGGGTGCAGCAGCAGCATCTAAGGAGCGAAGGAGATAGGCGACGTTTCGGGTCGAGACCCTTCTTCAGACTGGTCAGGGATCAGGGAAACGAGAGATATAGACGGTGATGTGGAGAGATAAAGAACAATGAATGAAAGATATGCAAAAAAGTATCGATGATAAAGGGAACAAGCCATTGTAAGCTGTTTGTGGTGTGAAAATGAGAAGCTGGTGCGACTAGGGTGGGGGAGGGAGACTGTGCCTTTAAGAGGCGATGAGCGATGTTGCCATGTGTCGCCTTGGCGGGGTGTGTGTGTAGGCATTGGGCGGGCTGAGGGAGGGACGGAGGGGTGGAGGGAGGGAGGGACGGAGCTCTGCCGAGGTTACCTGGTGCGCACACGGCCACCTGGGGGAAGCGCAGTCCGCCGCCTCCTCCCTCCCTCCCAGTGACCAGCCGATAGCATGGACTTGCCGGAGCCCTGAACTTCAGCTGCCGGCATCCGGCTCCTTGCCAGGGCAACACGCCGGCGCAAGTTTACAAAGTTTAACGGCTGGTGCTTTTTCGAGGATGGAAGATCGGCCGCGGACCATCAGCACGACGAGCAGCACCTACACCGCGTCCTTCGGCTCGTCGGCCAGGAGCTGCGACCGGGCTTTCCTCAGGACCATTCCCGGGCTCCTGATGGTCGCCGAGATTGTAAGTCAAGTGCCGGCGGGAAGGCAAAGCGTTTGCTCGTGGTCCCGTTGTAAGAAGCGGGGAGCTGGGCAGAACTTAAAAGGACCGGGGGTCTCCTCGGATCTGTCGGGGCTAATCTATGGAGCTTTATAATTTGGTGGCAACTGTAAATGGTCTTCGGTGTCCTGCGACGCACCTTATGGTGAATGGAAACGGGTTGAACTGGGTTTGGGGTAACTGAATCAGCCCCGTGACATAAATAAATCCCCAGTTTAGTTACATTTACATCGTAATTTAGGGATATTTCTGTTATAAATGTATTTTTCTCCCTTCCCAATTGAGATAGGGTTAGTGAGCTCGCTGCTGTGTTACATACAGCAAGCACATCAGCCGCTCAGTCCTCCTTGTGTAAATTATCACCTTGCTCTAATCGGCGTTTGCTCGCCCAGTTTTGGTGCGACTTTCCTTCATTCATTTGTCCAAGCTAATCCCGGATGCTGACAGCTTCTGCCACGATCACACTTGACGCGAGAGACCAATAAAACGAGAGCTTCCTCATTTGTAATGAAAATTATTTCCAATAACCATATTACCGATTGTTCTTTCACGCATGAGTGCAGAGAATTAGGACATGTTTGTATTTGTTCTAATGCTCCAGTGTTGCTTTAAAAAAAACAAACTGATTCCTACTTTGTACCATAGTCTTTCTCTTTGCCTCTCTCTGTAATTATTTTGTAATTTACTTTAGGTGGGGGATGGTCTATCCTATTGTAACAAGGGGAGAAGTTACACAGGTTACACAGGAATTAGGCTCTTCAGTTCACTAAACCCATGCTGATTGCACCCATTTACACTAATCCCCGTTTCCTCATAATCCTATCAACTCTCCCAAGAATTTGCCACACTCTTTTACACTGGGTGTGAATTATAGTGGCCAATTAACCTACTAACCTGCATGTCTCTGTGACGTGGAAGGAAATCGAAGCACCAGGGAAGAAATCCATATTATCACGGAAAACATGTCAATTCCACACAGATGGCATCTGAAATTGAGGCAGTAGGTCTAACACCATCTACCAATAAGGGCTAGAACGTAGTTGGGAATTGTGGGAGGTAAACGGCCCTCAATAACTTCCTCTCCATTACCTTCCTCAATCAGTCATTGCATCTTCTGTGGCTGCAGGGGAAACTACCTGGGGAGGGGCTGGTTTGGGTGGGATGAGTCAACTGAGAAGTTGCTGCGGGAATGATCTCTGCAGAGAGGGGTGGAGATGGGAAGATGTGGCTAGTGGTGGGCTCCCGTTGGAAGTGGCGAAAATGTCAGAGGATTATGTGCTGTATGCATTGGCTGATGGGGCAAAAGGTAAGGACTAGTGGGACTCTGTCCCTGTTGCAACTGGGGGGAGAGGGAACAAGAGTGGAGCTACGGGATATCGGGTAGACCCGTGTAAGAGCCTGATGGAAGATGGTGTATGATGGAAGAGGGGAACCCCTGTTCCCTAAAGAATGAGGATGTCCTGGTATGGTAGACAAAGAATGCTGGAGAAACTCAGCGGGTGGGGCAGCATCTATGACAGAAGGAATAGGCGACGTTTTGGGTTGAGACCCTTCTTCAGACTGATGGCGGCGGGAAAAAGAATGGAAGAGGCGAAGACAGGAGGCTTTCTGGGAGAGCTGGGAAGGGGAGGGCAAGCAGGGAGAAAGCAAGGGCTATCTAAAATTAGAGGTCAATGTTCATACTGCTGGGGTGTAAACCACCTAAGCGAAATATAAAGTGCTGTTTCTCCAATTTGTGCTGGGCCTCACTCAGGAAGAGGCCCAGGACAGAGAGGTCAGATTGGGAATGGGGGGGTGAGTTAAAGTGCTGAGCAACCGGGAGATCAAGTTGGTTAGTATGAACTGAGCGGAGGTATTGGGCGAAGCGATCGCCGAGCCTGCACTTGGTCTCGTCGATGTAGAGAAGTTGACACCTGGAACAGCGGACGCAGTAGATGAGGTTGGAGGAGGTGCAGGTGAATCTCTGCCTCACCTGGAAAGACTAATGAGTCCTTGGATGGAGTCGAAGGGGGAGGTACAGCGAGAAGTGTAGCATTTTCTGCGGTTACAGGGGAAAGTACCCAAGGAGGGGGTGGTTTGGGTAGGAAGGGTCGAATTGACCAGGGAGTTACTGAGGGAATGGTCTCTGCGGAAAGCAGAAAGGGAAGGAGATGGGAAGATGTGGCCAGTGGTAGGATCCCATTGGTGGTGGCAAAAATGTTGGAGGATTATATGTTGTATGCGACAGCTGATAGGGTGGAAGGTGAGGTCAGGGGGGACTCTATCCTTTGTTGTATGTGATGGAATACCTCATCTTGGGCACAGATGCGGTGTAGTCGGAGAAATTGGGAATAGGGGATATGGTCTTTGCAGGAGGCAGGGTGGAGAAAAAAAGTGTAGTCCAGAAGTTGGTATGTTATGTTACAATTGTAAATTATGTTGGTGAGGCCACATTTGGAGTACTTTGTTCAGTTTTGGTCACCCAGTTACAGGTGGAAAGAATGCGGGGACATTTTATAGGATGTTGTAGGGCCTGAGCTACAGGGAGAGGCTGAGCAGGCTAGGACTTTCTTCCTTGGAGCACAGGAGACTGAGGGTGATCTTATAATGTATTAAATCATGAGGGGAATAAATAGAGTGAGTGCAAAATCCTTTTTCCACCACAAACCAGAAGACAGTGGTTTAAGGTGAGAAGGGCAAAATATGATAGGAACCTGAAGGACATATGTGTATATGGAATGAGCTGCCAGAGGAGGACAATAGACAATAGGTGCAGGAGTAGGCCATTTGTACCTACTCGAGTCTGCACCGCCATTCAATGTGATCATGGCTGATCATCCACAATCAATACCCCGTTCCTGCCTTCTCCCCATAACCCCTGACTCCGCTATCTTTAAGAGCCCTATCTAGCTCTCTTGAAAGTATCCAGAGAACTGGCCTCCACCGCCCTCAGAACAACTCTCTGTGTGAAAAAGTTTCCCCATCTCCGTTCAAAACGGCTTACGCCTTATTCTTAAACTGTGGCCCCTGGTTCTGGTCTCCCCGGGAAGATGTTTCCTGCCTCTAGCATGTCCAAACCCTTAGTAATCTTATATGTTTCAATAAGATCCCCTCTCATCCTTCTAAATTCCAGCGTGTACTAGCCCAGCCGCTCCATTCTCTCAGCATATGACAGTCCCGCCATCCCGGGAATTAATCCTGTGAACCAACGCTGCACTCCCTCAATAGCAAGAATGTCCTTCCTCAAATTTGGAGACCAAAACTGCACACAATACTCCAGGCCTGGTCTCACTAGGGCCCTGTGCAACTGCAGAAGGACCTCTTTGCTCCTATACTCAACTTCTCTTGTTCTGAAGGCCAACATGCCATTTGCTCTCTTCACTGCCTGCTGTACCTGCATGCTTACTTTCATTAACTGATGAACAAGGACCCCCAGATCCCGTTGTACTTCTCCTTTTCTCAACGTGACACCATTTAGATAATAATCTGCCTTCCTGTTTTTGCTACCTAAGTGGATATCCTCACATTTATCCACATTAAACTGCATCTGCTATGCATCTGCCCACACGCCCAACCTGTCCAAGTCACCCTGCATTCTCATAGCATCATCCTCACAGTTCACACTGCCACCCAGCATTGTGTCATCTGCAAATTTACTAATGCATTTAAAGTAGGCACTATAACATCATTTAAAAGATACTTGGACATGGATAGGAAAGGTTCAGAGGGATATGGACCAAATAAGGAAAATTAGACAAAATTAGCGTAGATGGGCATCTTGGTTGGCATAGCTGAGTTATGCCCATGAGCCTGTTTTCACGCTGTGTAATTTTATGTCTATACTTCACGTTGCTTGGGAAAATCAGCCGATATAATCAAGGACTACTCAGACCCACATTATTCTCTGCTCCCCTCTGCCATGAGGCAGAGATTTTAAAAAAGCATGAAAACGCTACTAGATTCAAGAACAGCTTCTTCCCCATTGTTATCAAACTTGAATGGACTTATCATATGCTAAGGGTTTTTTCCCGATCCCCCCCAATCTACCTTGTTGCAGCACTTGCACTTTTTTAATCTGCACTTTTCTCTAGATGTAACACTATATTCTGCAGTCTGCTTTCTTTCTCCTTTTAAACTACCTGTCGTACATGGTATGATAGTACGGATGTATGGTATGATAATACAGTATGATATGATTTACATGGATAGCATGGAAAACACGTCTTTTAATGTATCTCAGTTCACAAAACAATAATAAACCAATACCTTTCTTTTGCTTACTCATAAATGTGAGAAATTCAAAACTGTTGCCATACTGATTCAATAAACATGATTTGCCACATTCTTTTCTGACAGTACAGCTCATAATTTGCCGGTTTGAAATTCTACATTTTGCAGGTGGGAGGGAGGTTGTAGGACTTGCATCAGGATTGTTGGAACAAAAATAGCACAACGGGCATATAATCAGATGTTTTTCCTCTTGCCAAGACAGCTTTATTAAATGTTTATATGAAATGTGAATAAACCTTTGAATATCTTTTGTCTACAGTATATTTGCCAATAATTAAAAATAAATATTTGGTCAGGAGCTGCTGGAACCCAAAGAAAACAATACTCTGCAACTTTGAATTATATTGATGATGTTGTTATAATTGTGGTGATTTTGCTTTAACCATTGGCAGCCCATATACAACCTTGTGCTGACATTGGATAATCTTGCCTAGGACTGATGACTGAAGACGGGTTTTGACCCAAAATGTCACCTATCCATGTTCTCCAGATATTGCTGCCTGACCTGCTGTTACTTCTGCACTTTGTGTCCTTTTGTGTATTAACCAGCATCTGCAGTTCATTATTTCTATCACTTGCTGTCTGGTTCTCTCTCCATGATATTGGGTGCTAACAGGCAGTTTTGTTGTAAGATTGGTTACTCAGAGCGTCACTGCAATGTTTTCTTCATTCTCCCCAGTGTCTTTGCATAATCTGCATTTGACAATGCCGTCAATAATTAGATTGGGCATGGATTTTGATCCTCGATTGTGAATGGGCACAATTGTTATTGTATCCCATTCAAAGCCGTTTTTGCTGTTGAATGTGAAGAAAAAAAACAGCTGTGTTATTAGGTAAGGGGAAAGCCATTGAAACTACTACTCAGTTCGAAAAAGTGCCAAGAAATCATGTCGTTTTCAGCACCATGTCTATGAAAAATGATGAATCCAGGAATGTAACTATTCTGGTTGATGGGTTGAAAAGCACCCTTCTGGAATTTCAATACAGCACTCACTGGCAAGAATGGGGCTTATGTGGATCACAATTTTCCACTTTGACGCCAATGGGAACTCAAGATTTCTTTTTTGGTTTAAATCATTTCTTGACTCCCCAAAGGCTTTCCATAATCTACGATACAGAGCTCTCCACTTGCCCACACTAATGCAGTTCCAACAATATTTAACAACCTTGATACCATCACGGGCAAAGCAGCCCACCCAATCCACATTTCCCTCTTTCCACTTCAGGTGGCTAGTATGTGTGACGGCTACAAAAATGCACTTGCTGAAGTTTTTTCATAAAAGGATAAATCCAGCAGACCCAGTAGATTGTCACCATCTGCAAGATCCTCTCCAATTTGAGGATTTACGAGGATGTTGCCAGGGCTAGAGGGTCTGAGCTCTAGGGAGAGGTTAAGTAGGCTGGGACTCCATGGAGTACAGGAGAATGAGGGGTAATCTTGTATAACATCATGAGAGGAGTAGATCAGGTAGATGTTCAGAGTCTCTTGCCCAGAGTAGGTGAATTGAGGACATAGGTTTAGGGTTAAGGGGAAAAGATTTAATAGAAATCTGAGGGGTAACTTTTTCACACAACGGGTGGTGGGTATATGGAACAAGCTGCCAGAGGAGGTAGTAGAGGCAGGGACCATCCCAACATTGAAGGAACAGTTAGACGGGTACATGGTTAGGACAGGTTTGGAGAGATATGGACCACATGTGGGTAGGTGGGACTAGTGTAGCTGGGACTTGTTGGCCGGTGTGGGCAAGTTGGGCCGAAAGGCCTGTTTCTGCTGTTTCACTCTATAACTCTAATTGCATCTAGTGCTGGTAAAATTGGTCACCAGGTCTAAATTGTGACACTCTCTGAACAGTCTTGATCAGAAGTATTGCAGTGGTTCAACAAGGCAGCATCCTCACCAACTTTTCAAGGACAGGGATTAGGAATGAGTTATCATCCGTACATGACTAAACCTCTGATCTTGTGCTCCTCCGGTTTGCGTGGTTTTTCTATTTGTGCAAAAACGGTAAATGATAGCGATATGATTTTTCACCACCTTGCTCATCATTCTGTGCTACGTGCGATAAGTTTTGTTCTGATCGATGGTATATTTAATGGTTTAAAAATCTTAAAAACCGCGCATGCGCAGATTGGTCTCCTCTCCTGTCAGTCAATGCCACAGCGATGCCCCTCCCTGCACTGCGGCCCCTCCTGCCTCACTCACAAACACCTCTCTCCCGTCCTCACAGTAACTTGTCTACCATCTCCCAGCCACCGGGGGAGGGGGGAAGGAGATTCAGTGGAGGCCCTGGTCCCGTCTCTCTCACCGCTCTCCCCTGCCCGCCCTCGGCAATGGCAGTCCCCTTCCCCCTGGGTGAATGCCAGCGACTGGCCGTCTTCTCCGCCACTGCTGCGGTAGCTCACCCTCACGTCAAAACTCGTGGTGCCTCGAAACTCGAACGCCAACTACACCCCCCCGCGGCCCGACCTAACAGCGGCAGCGAGCAGGTACGTGGTGGCAGGGTGGGGATGGGCTGATGGCACCAGCAGTCGGGCAGGGTGGGGACGGGCTGAGCTGCGGCTGAGCCGGAGTGGGCAGACGGAGTGTGGGAGGATCGGGTTACAGGGTAGTCGAGCTGTTTGTGCGGAATTTGAGGCACCCACACCCCCACCACTCCAAACTGGTCCAATCGTCAAGTCAATGGATTCTAAACCACAGCCAACAGTGAATGGCCTGTGGAGGACCTGCAATTAGAATTGAAGATGCTGCTTTTTATGGAGGGAGGGTCGGGGAAAGGAGAGGTGGGGGAGCGGAGGAGGAGGGAGAGTGGGGGAGGTGATGATGTAAAGTGGGGGAGGAGGGGGAAGTAGAGGGAGAGGAGGGGGGTAGGGTGTGGGGAATAGAGGGCGAGGAGGGCAGTAGGTTAGGTCAGGAGGGATGGGGAGGCGAGGAGTGGGGGTTTGAGGGGTAGGAGGGGGGTAGGGATGGAGTGAGTGACTGGGTAGGGGAGAGGGAGGGAGAGGTGGGGGATTGGAGGAGGAGAGGGGAAAGAAGAGGGAGGCTGAAGAGATGGGGGAGTGCTGGGGGATGAGGGGAAATGAGCCGCGCCTGCGCAGTTGGGGCCATGTATGAAAATTGCGTTGGGGGAACGGATGAGTGGTGGAATATTGCGTTGGGGGAGCTGACCCAATGGGTCTGCACTTAGTCCAGTTGTTCTAATAAATGTCTGCTGTGATCGCACAAGTAGCCAGCACCACCTTCTGATGTGCAATAAGAATGCTTATAAAAGAAATAGATTCCAAAAAATATGAATCAAATCTCATTTACCAACAGTCCACATGAAGAGCCCTTGGAGATGTGCTTTAGGCCTGCTGATATCAGTGGAATGGAGTCACTTTGCAGATGTGGGCGTCATTGGTCAGCAATTTCCTTTGTTCCTTCGCTTGATTAGCTGTTTAAGAGGGCAGCTATGACTCAAACTATACTGTTTGTCCACTAATGCAGATCCTGTAAGGGTGGCATTTTCCATCACAGATGAATGGCATTAGTGAAGCAGATGGGTTTTAGCAACAATCCTGGGATTTTATAGTCACCATTGCTGATATTGTGGCACCTTTAAATTACTCATTCTATTTAAGTTCCCCAGCTGCTGTAGTGGGATTCAAAGCATGGTCCAAGTCCTCGAATACTAATTTTACAATGCTACTATATCCTTAATCTATCCGAATGTGCTGATTTTGTGTGAAGCGGAATAACATAACTGGCTGGAGTAGGCAAAATGAAAAATTTAAAAATACCTCAAATCTGCTTAAAATATGGACATATATGGCTTCCAAAAACTTTATGTGTAGGAAGGAACTGCAGATACTGGATTAAACCAAAGGTGGACACAAAATACTGGAGTAACTCAGCGGGACAGGCAGCATCTCTGGAGAGGAGGAATGGGTGACGTTTCGGGACGAGACACTTCGTCAGACCCGAAGCGTCACCCATTCCAAAACCTTTAAGTGTTTTCACCTTTACACGCGTCCAAACCTTTCCCTTTCTTAGTAAAATAATACTTAAGTATCTGCTTCTGAAAATCAGCTCATTAAAGTCCTAATCTTAGATTTTCTGAGCACCTGGTTTGTTTCGGGCCAGACATTCCTTGTACGAATAGGCACAAAGTAATGAAGCAAATGTCCTCACTTTTATTTCTTGTATTGGGGTTTGACAAAACCCCATATCAGAAAATGCATCCCCAGGCAGCTGACTTATTTATAGTGTATTAATTATTATATTTACAATGAATCATAAGAAGTGCGTCACTTATTTGAAAAGAACACTGCAACTGTGCAGCTATATTGAAATATCGGCAACAGGCATGCAGTGTGGATGAACTGGGGATGCCTTGAGTGGGAGGGTGTTTAATTTTTAAACAAAGGTATTGGAGTTCTCTTTGTCACGGAGGTGGGAAAGATGACTGACACTGTGTATAATTATCTTGGTAATATCCATGAAGTCAATTACAGAAATGAGGTATAAATGTCAACCAGAATTTAATAGATGCAAGCTATAAATGATGCTAATTTTGATGTGTATTTGTCGCAGAATGACTATCTTGTTCAGAGTCCTGAGAATTAGCATCATAATCGCACAGCACAAATCCAGGTCCTTCTGCCCAACGTGACCAGGACGAACATCAAGTACGTATCTGTACTAATCCAATTTTACCAGCACTGGATCCATATCCTACGATGCCTTATGAATCCATGTGCTCATTTGGATCATTCTGAAATGTTGTGAGAACACGTACTGCCATCGGGTTCGCAGGCAGTGCAATGCAGATTACAGCCAAAGTCAAGTCAAGTCAAAAGAGTTTATTGTCATGTGTCCCCGACGGGACAATGAAATTCTTTCTTTGCATAGCACAACAGAACAAAGTAGGCATTAACTACAATTATATACGTAAATACACACATGAATGAATAAATGGATAAAGTGCAAATAACAGATGGAGGGGTATTAATGTTCAGAGTTTTGTCCGAGCCAAGTTTAATAGCCTGATGGCTGTGGGGAAGTAGCTATTCCTGAACCGGGTCGTTGCAGTCCTCGGGCTCCTGTACCTTCTACCCGAAGGTAGCAGGGAGATGAGTGTGTGGCCAGGGTGGTGTTGGTCCTTGATGATGCTGCCAGCCTTTTTGAGGCAGCGACTGTGGTAGATCCCCTCGACTGGGCAGTGTTTACTACTTTTTGTAGTCTTTTCCTCTCCAGGGCGCTCAAGTCGCCGAACCAAGCCACGATGCAACCGGTCAGCAAGCACCTGTAGAGGTTAGAGAGAGTCCTCCTTGACTTGGTTGAAAAATTCTTCCTCGGATTCTCTGTAAACAATTTCCTCCATGACTTTATAAACTGTGCCCTCTGCCAAGGGAAAACATTTCTTGCTACCTGCCTATATATACTTATTATTTTAAATATGTCTATAAAGTGGTTTTCCCCACTCCCCTCACCAGCATACTTTGCTCCAAAGAGAAAAAGTCCAATCTCTTGCAATAACTGAAGCACTCCAGTGCATGACAACTCCTCTGTGCCCTCTCCAGCATAATCATGGCCTTCCTGTAGTGTGATGACTAGCACAGCATAATATTTCAGCTGTGGCTAACCAATGTTTTATAAATTTGTACCAAGGCCTTCTGTTCTTGTACTCCATGCCCAGGAAATGAAGGCAAGTGTCCTGCATGCCTTCTTTATCACCCTATCTGCCTGTGCTAATACATTTGCGGATCATTGAGCTTGTATACGATGTCTGTTTGATCTGCAATATTCTCTAGGGACTTGCCATTAATAATATTTGTGCTACTCTTATTTGATCATCTAAACGGTACCACCTCTCATTTATCAAACTTGTATTCCATCTGCTGTTGTCCTGCCCAATTCATCAGCTGTTCAATATAATTCTGTTGACTTAGACTAGCCTCTTCACTATTAACACCACCACTTTCTATGTAATCTAACAACCTCCGAAATTGTAATGGTCCCAGTACCAACCCCTGTGCTACACCACTAGTCGCAGGCATCCATTCACAAAATAAATTATCCACCATCACTGACGCCTATTACTATGCCAATTTTGGATCCAATTTGCCAACTTACCTTGGATCTCATGGGTTCTAACCTCTTGGACTAGCTTCCTATGCAAGACCTTGTCGAAGGCTTTACTGAAGTCAAAGTAAAGCACTGCCCACATGAGTATGCTATGTTATCTCCTCAAAGAAAACTCAGTTTCCCACTGACAAATCCAAGCCATCTCTGAATAATCCCGACCTTTCTAAATGTGAATTTATCCTGTTCTTCATATTTGTTTCTCATAATTTCCCAGCTGCTGATATTAGATCGTCTTGTTTATAATTACCTGGCTTACCTCGACTGCTCTTCTTGAATATAGATATTGTATTTGCTGTCCTGTGAAATCTGATACTTATTGCCAGCATAGACTGGAATATGTCTGTCAGGGCCCCAGCAATCTCCTCATTGGGATACGTCTTATCTGTCCTTTTCCTTGGTGAATATGAGAACTATTCATGGAAGACCTCGCCCGCATGCTCTGGTTCTATTAAAGGATTGCTCCTTCATTAGCAAGTTTGCAGATGACACAAAGCTGGGTGGCAGTGTGAACTGTGAAGAGGATGTTAGGAGGTTGCAGGGGGACCTGGGCAGGTTGAGCGAGTGGCCAGATGCGTGGCAGATGCAGTATAATACAGATAAATGTGAGGTTATCCACTTTGGCGCAAAAAACAAGGGGGCAGATTATGATCTCAATGGGGTTAGGTAAGGGGGAGGTGCAGCGAGACCTGGGTGTCCTTGTACACCGGTCACTGAAAGTTGATGTGCAGGTACAGCAGGCAGTGAAGAAAGCTAATGGAATGTTGGCCTTCATAACAAGAGGATTTCAGTATATGAGTAAAGAGGTTCTTCTGCAGTTGCATAGGGCTCTGGTGAGACCACATCTGGAATATTGTGTACAGTTTTGGTCTCCTGATTTGAGGAAGGACATCCTTGTGGTTGAGGCATTGCAGCGTAGGTTCACGAGATTGATCCCTGGGATGGCGGGACTGTCATATGAGGAAAGATTGAAAAGACTAGGCTTGTATTCTGGAGTTTAGAAGGATGAGGGGGAACATTATGGAAACATATAAAATTATAAAAGGACTGGACAAGCTAGATGCAGGAAAAATGTTCCCAATGTTGGGTGAGTCCAGAACCAGGGACCACAATCTTAGAATAAAGGGGAGGTAATTTAAGACTGAGGTGAGAAAAAACTTTTCTACCCAGAGTTGTGAATTTATGGAATTCCCTGCCACAGAGGGCAGTGGAGTCCAAATCACTGGATGGAGTTTAAGAGAGAGTTAGAGCTCTAGGGGCTAGTGATCGAGGGATATGGAGAGAAGGCAGGCACGGGTTATTGATAGCGGACAATCAGCCATGATCACAATGAATGGAGGTGCTGGCTCGATGGGCTGAATGGCCTCCTCCTGCACCTATTTTCTATGTTTCTTTGTCCGCAAGGGGCCCACTCTTTCTCTGCTCTTATAAAATGCCAGAATTTTTCTCATTCTTATCTGCCAGTGATACTTTGTGGGCCCTCTATGCCATTCCTACTTTATTTTTTTAAAACAGCCTCCCTACTATCTGAGGAGCCAAAAAGAGATATATTGAAAATTCAATAGATTCCACGCATGGCTGATTTGTTGAATGAGGAGAGATTGAATGAAGAGGAGATCTCATTGAAGTGTTCAAAATAATTAATGCCAGGCTAGATGCAGGGAAGATGTTTCTTCTGGTTGAGTTTTCTAGGGCCAAGCAGAATGGTTTGAGATTTGGGGAGAGTATATTTGGGAATTTTCCATAAAAGGGAGGTGAACCTTTATAATTTTCTAACCCAGAGGGCTGTTGAAGTTTGGTGTTTAATATTCATTCAACATTTTGATAGGTTTCTGGGCATTAAGGAATCGAGGGATATCGGGATAGTGCTGGAACATAGTGCTGAGATGGAAGGGTGATCATGAACTTGGGGAATGGCAGAGCAAATTCAGAACCTCTTATGTGCAGCTCCTGCTTCCACTTCATTGTGTTCTCTGAAATCCAGCTCTTGCAACTGCAAGACTAGAATGAGACCTGGAGCCAAGTGATCATCATGAAACCCACCATAGTGAGCAAGATATTTGTAACTAAGCACATGCTGGGACCTATCATTGTTTACGGAAGGTATGTTTTTATAACCACCTCATCCTGTTAACTCTTTAATTGTCCAGTGCCAATCACCAGAGCTTTGACTTGATCTGTTATTTGGGAAATTGGTTAGCTCAGTCTAATATGAGGTTTTAATTAATAACATGCGGGTTGTGAAAAGGATGTTTCCACTGGTGGGAGAGTCTGGGTCATAGCCTCAGCATTAAAGGGTGCATTTAGAAAGGAGGTGAGGAGGAATTTATTTAGTCAGAGGGTAGTTAATCTGTGGAACTCATTGCCACAGAAGGCTGTGGAGGCAAAGTCAGTGAACATTTTTAAGGCAGAGATGGACAAATTCTTGATTAGAACGGGTGTCAAGGGTTATGGGGAGAAGGCAGGAAAATGGGATTAGGAGGCAGAGATCAGCCATGATTGAATGGCGGAGTAGATTTGATGGGCCGAATGGCCCAATTCTACTCCTATGTAGTTAGATAGAGCTCTTGGTGCACACGGAATCGAGGGATATGGAGAGAAAGTAGGAGGGGGTACAGATTTAGGATGATCAGCCATGATCATATTGAATGGCGGTGCTGGCTTGAAGGACCGAATGGCCTACTCCTGCACCTATTTTCTATCTATAACTTGTGAACTTGTGAAGGTTGTAGCTTCAAAAAGTTGACACTTTTTCTTAGGATACCTGGTGCTGCTCCCACCTTTGGAACCTCTGTTCTGAATTGAAGTCACATCAACAGCAAAAGCAAACATTCTGCACTTTGATGCATCAGAGCCAGAAATGTATCTGTGAGCACAGTCAACGTCATCACATTGGGCAAAACAAATATAGCCCAATATCTTTAGACTTATTCCAGTATGAATTACTGCTTGGGTAATTTTCTTTTCCGTGTGGACTTGCATTGAGGCCTGGCAGGTGCAGTCAGGTGATTGCAAATTGCATCATTTTTTGTTCTAGCACCAGCTTGGCAGTATCGAAAGGAGCCAAACATCATTTTTCTAACACAATCAGTATATTCCAGCCAGGGTGTAACCTTATTGCTTACAGCAAGGAACAGGATGTGTAAATGTTGTTGATGCCACAGAGTGGAGAAGCTGGAATCTGGAGTAAGAAAACGATGTGCTGGGGAAATTCGGCTGATCCAACAGTATCTGGTGGGCAAATAGGAATTGTAGAGGTTTTGGGTCGAAACCATGCATCAGGATTGAGAGTGAAGAGCAAAGACAGCCAATGTCTTGGTGGTACTTAGTTATGCCAAATTTACGAGTGGGCTGGTGGCATCTTTACTCTAGTTAGTTCCACAACAAACTTGTTAATTTCACTATAGTGATTCTTCTGGTTCCTTGCCAGGGTAGGGGTTAAATGTGATAGTGAGGATGGGTGGGTGATACAAAAAGTCTATGGGTTTTGCAGAACGTATATGTTCCAATGCAGTTACCCTGACATGATGTAAGCTGTGGTAGGTTGCATACAGTAATATCCCTTTACAGAATGGAAATGATGAACATACTGTTGGAAAATTCACTGTGCTTTTATCAGACGCAGTATTTTTATTGCTGCTGTTTTAGTCATACTGAGTTCTGTTTTTATAGTTTGTGGTTCCTTATTCAAATAAATGTTGTTTGCTGTTATATACTGCTTAAAATACCTCTAAGTCCTGCCCAATCTCTAGCTCTTTATATGTGCCAATAAACAGTTTGTTCCAGGAGCATAAACTCCTCCTTGTACCTGCGGAATTGTGGAAGCTGAAATATTTGCCGACCCAATTTAGCTGTACATAGGGGTAACGTGATCATCTTGATTTTGCATCGAAGTTGGACACAAAATGCTGGAGTAACTCAACAGGACTGGCAGCATCTCTGGAGAGAAGGAATGGGTGGTGTCACCCATTCCTTCTTTCCAGAGATGCTACCCATCTCACTGAGTTACTCCAGCATTTTGTGTCTATCGTTGGTGTAAACCAGCATCTGCAGTTCCTTCCTACACATCTTGACTTTGAACATCTAATCCAGGAGTGATGTTCACTGGACTGGTTCCAGAGCTAGCAGGTTTGTCCTGCAAGGAGAAGCCGAGTAAACTAGGCCTCCTTTCTCTAGATTGAGAATGAGGGATGTAATTTTCAAACTTTCAGAAATGTTACAGAGCTGGAACAAGGGAATATACGTCCCCTCGCTGAGTTGAGAATAGAGGTCACAGTCTCAGAATAAGTTGTGGGCTAGTTTGTGCTGGGATGAGAAGATATTCCTTCACAGAGAGAGTAATGAATCCTCAATTTTCTACCCTGTGGTTGCTCATTAATTGATTTAATTTAAAACTGATACATTTCTGCATATTGGAGGATATGGGGAGAGTCAAGGAGAATGGCAGTGATGTTCAGCCATGATCTTGATGAATAACAGCACAGATTGGAAGGGACAAATGGCCTATTTTTCATCCTTTTTCTTCCTATGGGGCATATTTTCATCAATCTGGTGCCATTGGGGCTGACTCTTGGTCATGCCTCTCATCTCCATAAACCTACAAACAGCATAATTTTCAATATTTGTCTGAAATCATAAATGATAATGAATAATGCTGAAGGTATAATTTCTTCATTTAATGTATGTTAGTAAAACAGGTAAATAGTGGGGTGGGGTTGTAACTTCGCCAACCGTTTGATAGCGATAAGATATAAGGGAGTTGCAGCAGCAGACATCTGTTCAATGTGAACAACAAAAAGTGCACATTTAAAACTTGTGTTCAAAGTTATAATAAAACAAAACGATAACTTTCCCAAATGTACTTCATTAATAAAAAACATTTTTTAGGCAGCAGTGGAGGTTTTATACAGTGATGATTAATGGACTGGCAGTAACCAAAAGGCCTTCATAATCCTGGCCAGCTGTACACTGCAGTTGTCTCAAAGGCAATGAAGCAATCTTTTTTTTTTGTCCCTGCGATCGTCAATTGATGACTTTGTCTGGTGAGATGTGCACTCACCACATTGCATGCAGTAAAATAGACAGAGATAGGAATACAAGTTTACAGGACATCATTACAAAATTATATTAATTATCTTCAATTTGCAGGCTTGAAGCAGGGCCTCTTGGCGTCCAGTGCAATTTAAATGCACAAAAAATTCTCAGTGGAACCAATGTCACTGCCAGTGTATGTCTCCCATGATGGGAACCACCAGAAGGTCCCTCCTCACTTGGTGATGCTGTGAGTGGAAGGCACCAGGTGGTTGGGTGATTTCCTCGGTTCAACCTTTTCCCTACCTGATGAGGTAAACACCAGTAATTACTTTGTCAGTGGGTTGGGTAGTTTAGTTTAGAGATACAGCGCAGAAAAGGGCCCTTCGGCCCACCGAGGCCGGACCGACGAGTGATCCTCGCACACTGACACTACCCTACACGCACTAGGGACAATTTAAAAACATTTAAATATAGAAAGCCGATTAATAGATGGTAGACAATAGGTGCAGCAGTAGGCCATTTGGCCCTTCGAGCCAGCACCACCATTCATTGTGATCATGGATGATCATCCACAATCGGTAGCCTGCTCCTGCCTTCTCCCCATATCCCTTGACTCTGCTATCTTTAAGAGCTCTATCTAATTCTCTCTTGAAAGCATCCAGAGAATCAGCCTCCACCGCCTTAGGAGACAGAGAATTCCACAGATTCACAACTCTCTGGGTGAAAAAGTTTTTCCTCATCTCCATTCTCAATGGCTTACAAACCTGTACGTCTTTGGAGTGTGAGGGGAAATCTAAGATCTCGGAGAAAACCCACACGGTCATGGGGAGAAAGTGCCAACTCCGTACAGCAGCACCCGCTGTCTGGATCGAACCCAGATCTCTGCTGAAAGTGCTGTAAGACAGCAACTCTACTGCTGTGCCACTGTGCTGCCATTGGTAATCCAGCCCAATATTATTACAGAGGATATTTGTTGATCAAAACCTATGACCAATGGAGCAGGTGTGATCCCTTCTGAGACTTGGACTATCTCTTGCAGAAACCTCAAGGCACTACAAAATATCACCAGGGCAGGTCTCTGCAAACCCTTTAAATTCACTGGAAGGATAAGTGAACCAAAGTCAATTCTTGTCCAACATCTGTAGTTTTTCCTCAGTCCGCTCTCTGGGCTGGCCATGTCATTCATGTACCCAAAATTATGTCTTGTTCAAGATGATAGAATATTGAGCAAAACATAAAGTGCTGGAGGAACTCAGCGGGTCAGGCAACATCTGTAGAGGATTGGATAAGTGACGTTAAGGGTCCCAACCCAAAACATCGCCTGTCCATTCCATCTACAGATGCTGCCTGACCCGCTGAGTTCCTCCAGCAATTTGTATTTACTTCAACAACTTGCCTGTCCTTGTTTCTGCTCAAGATAGATAGATTTATTGAAGGAGGATATTTGAAAGATTAAGGATTTTGGGGAACTGGTACAGAAGACGTGTGAGGTCTGGGGTTCATCGTTCATGGTCATATTGAACGGCAGGGCAACCTTGAAGGGCTTGGTGACCTACTCTTGTTTCTATTTTTTGTGTTCTAATTTTTCTTGCTTCGTTCGTCTTCCCTGAAGTGTCAGACTATTTGCTGGCATACAGTGCTTTGGCTGCTCTTGGACTCCTCTCCCCATTAAGTGTATCAGGCTGATTAATCTCACTGAGTTTATCAACCGAGCCCTTTCCCTGTACACCCTTACCTAGCTGTGGAAGTAAACTAAATTGTTCATGTCAGCTAACTTGGTGAATACTGGGCCTGGATGAGTTAACTTGTTATTGACACTGTTAACCAAGTTATCTGAGCACCCTCGCATGCAGTTTTAGTGAGAAGTTGTGTATTGTGTACATATTCGCTGTCAGCATGCTTAATGCACAAGGTACGGAAACGATATTAACAATTCCCAGTAATTGTCTTTAATGAGGAACAGTTGAGAGCACCGGAGGAGACACTGCCACGTTAAAACATGGAAATAATGTTTGAACTTTGCAATTAGCTGGCATGAACTGAATTCTGCACTGAACTGAACTATAGATGGTCCATTAATATTCAGTTGCTAAGCAGTATTTTTTCCATCACAGCTGTGTAACTTTTACAATCTATTAATCATTAACCCAAAGTAGTAGGAAAGATGTGCAGAATTTGACTTCAAGATTATTATTGTGAAGCCTGGCCATTTACAGCGCCATCCGTAATGTTTGGGACAAAGACGCATCATTTATTATTTGCCTCTGTACTCCACAATTTGAGATTTCTTATATTAAAAAAAATCACATGTGGTTTAAAGTGCACATTGTCAGATTTTAATAAAGGTCATTTTTATACATTTTGTTTTCACCATGTAGAAATTACAGCAGTGTTTATACATAGTCCCCCCCCCCCCCCCCATTTCAGGGCACCATAATGTTTGGGACACATGGCATCATGGGTGTTTGTAATTGCCCAGGTGTGTTTAATTGCCTGCTTAATGCAGGTATTAGAGAGCTCTCAGCACCTTGTCTTTTCATCACCTTTGGAAACTTTCATTTCTGTTTGTCAAAATAAGGACCAAAGTTGTGCCAATGAAAGTCAAATAAGCCATTATGAAACTGAGAAACAATAAAACTGTTAGAGACATCAGCCAAACCTTAGACTTGCCAAAATCAACTGTTAGGAACATCAATAAGAAGAAATAGAGCACTGGTTAGGAGTCAGGTGTGGATTTGTCAATGACTCTTGTCCACAGAAGACTTCCCTCTGCAATTGGATCCTTGACTTCCTCATTCACAGACCACAGTCTGTTCGTATTGGTGAAAATGTGTCAGACTCGATAACAATCAGCACGGGAGCACCTCAAGGCTGCGTGCTCAGCCCCCTGCTGTACTCACTCTATACTCATGACTGCGTAGCCGGTCACAGTGCGAACTCCATCATCAAGTTCGCTGACGACCCCACTGTAGTGGGACGTATCACTGATGGGGATGAGTCGGAGTACAGAAGAGAGATCGAGTGACTGTCTATATAGTGCCAGCACAATAACCTGGCCCTCAACACCAGCAAAACCAAGGACCTGATTGTGGACTTTGGAAGGAGTAAGATGGGAACCCACAGTCCTGTTTATATCGATGGTTGAAAGGGTCAAGAGCTTCAAATTCCTGGGCGTGCACATCTGTGAGGATCTTTCCTGGTCCGAGAACACAGATACAATTATTAAGAAAGCTCATCAGCGCCTCTACTTCCTGAGAAGATTACGGAGAGTCGGTCTGTCAAGGAGGACTCTCTCTAACTTCAACAGGTGCACAGTAGCGAGCTTGCTTACTGGTTGCATCGTGGCTTGGTTCGGCAACTTGAGTGCCCTGGAGAGGAAAAGACTACAAAAAGTAGTAAACACTGCCCAGTCCATCATCGGCTCTGACCTGCCTTCCATCGAAGGGATCTACCACAGTCGCTGCCTCAAAAAGGCTGGCAGCATCATCAAGGACCCACACCACCCTGGCCACACACTCATCTCCCTGCTACCTTCGGGTAGAAGGTACAGGAGCCTGAGAACTGCAACGTCCCGGTTCAGGAATAGCTACTTCCCCACAGCCATCAGGTTATTAAACCTGGCTCGGACAAAACTCTGAACATTAATACCCCTCCATCTGTTATTTGCACTTTATTAATTTATTAATTAATGTGTGTATTTAAGTATATAACTGTAGTCAATGCCTACTATGTTCTGTTGTGCTATGCAAAAAAAGAATTTCATTGTCCTGTCAGGGACACATGACAATAAACTCTTTTGACTTTGACTTGACTTCATGAACAGAAATACAGAGGCTACCCTGCAAGATGCAAACCACTGATTAGCGGCAAAAATAGGATGGCCAGGTTACAGTTTGCCAAGAAGTACTTAAAAGAGCAACCACAGTTCTGGAAAAAGGTCTTGTGGACAGATGAGACAAAGATTAACATATATCAGAGCAAAGTATGGAGGAGAGAAGGAACTGCCCAAGATCCAAAGCATACCACCTCATATGTGAAACATGGTGGTGAGGGTGTTATGGCCTGGGCATGTATGGCTGCTGAGGAAACTGGCTCACTTATCTTCATTGATGATAAAACTGCTGATGGTAGCAGCACAATCAATTCTGAAGTGTATAGACACATCGTATTTGCTCACGTTCAAACAAATGCCTCAAAACTCATTGGCCAGCGGTTTATTCTACAGCAAGACAATTATACCAAGCATATTGCTAAAGCAACAAATGAGTTTTTCAAAAATGGTCAATTCTTGAGTGGCCAAGTCAATTACTCGATCTGAACCCAATTGAGCATGCCTTTTAAATGGTGAAGAGAAAACTGAAGGGGACTTGCCCCCAAAACAAGCATAAGCTAAAGATGGCTGCAATACAGGCCTGGCAGAGCATCACCAGAGAAGACACCCAGTAACTGGTGATGTTCATGAATCACAGACTTCAAGCAGTCATTGCATGCAAAGGATATGCAACAAAATACTAAACATGAATACTTACATTTACATGACATTGCTGTGTCCCAAACATTATGGTGTATTTAAATGGCCTTTATTAAAATCTTACTTTAACCACATGTGATTTTCTTCTATTACAAATCTCAAATTGTGGAGTACAGAGGCAAATAAATACATTATGTGCTTTTGTCCCAAACATTATGGAGGGCACTCTATGTGGCTGTTGTGCCAACAGTCCCCGGAAAAGTGATTAATTTGAATAAATTAGTAATTAATTGTGTCATTCCTAAATGCAATCCAATACATTATGTCATATATTGATAAAAGATGCATAAAACAGATTATATGTCCCAACACTTTTCATAACTGTGAAAGAGGTCTATGCATGGCACAATATGCTGTTTTGCATTTATTTCTTTAAAGTTTTAATAAAACAAATAAATGAATACGTTGTTTCAAAATGTTCATAACATTTTCAAATACAATGGTATGTTCACAGAAAAGACATATTCTATTTGCATGCAAGATTTGCATTTTTATCAGCATAACTTCGATTCTTACAGAATGGTACTTTCTGAAAACTGTAACACAGGCAGATTAAGCATATCTTCCACAAGATAATTTCCATAAGAAAATAATTGTTTTTCTGGGTGTGGACTGTGGGAACAGCCTGTTTGCTCTGAAACTTGTGGGGTGCTGTACAGGCTGCACTGCACAACACAAAGCCCAAGCATCTCTTTCCAGGTGTCCTTGGCAAATTCACGTTCCACATGGGGATGGATGAGGTTCCAATTGATAGTGCAGTTGCCAAGAGGCCAGCACTGAGACTGGTCTTTCTATCAGATCGTTCGTGCATAGCCATTCTCAGCATCAGCTCTAAAAAGACCACAGTGCTAATTTGAAACCTTTAGTGATGAAAGTTTTTAACAAATGACTTTGACAGTTTGACAAATGACTTTGCTTGGAGAACCATCCAACATTGAATTGTGGACCAAAGGTGTACTTCTATTCAAACTTTTCTACGATGGACATATGCCACGGCAGAGTGACCAGACTCATTGTTTGCAACACTCTGGATAATCAGCCATGATCGTATTGAATGGCGGTGCTGGCTCAAAGGGCTGAATGGCCTACTCTTGCACCTATTGTCTATTGTATATTGATGCTACTGTTTGTGTATCCAAGTTCATAAGATCATAAATGACAGGAGCAGAATTAGGCCATTTGGCCTGTTGAGTCTACTCCGCCATTCAATCATGGCTGATCTATCTCTCCTCCTAACCCCATTCGTCTGCCTTCTACTCATAACCTCTGACACTTGTTCTAGGCATCAGTTAGTGGAGTCAGAGTTCCTGTGCCCCTGAGTTGAATTCAAGCCGCTCGCAGTACTCATTGATTCAACAGTATATATTGGTAGATTACGACAATGTCATGCTTGCACAGGGAAGCTTTGACCTGCTACATGAGATCATTGTCCCTCTCTTGGCTCCATCCTTCCTGATGGGCTCGGCAAAAGGCTCAGTACAAGTGGAGAAGAGGAAGCATATTACCTGATTTTGCATTTGATCAAAAAACTTCTTTCACCCCCCATTAATTAGGATTCTTTGTGAGAAGCAGGGTGGCCAATTGTCGATTCCCTCCCCAAATCCCATTTTGGAGAGCATTACCATTGTGTTATATGAGTGACATGTGTGTCAAGGGTTAATCTCTGCCTTCACCACTCTTTTGCACAATGAGTTCTAGATCTCCATTATTCATTGTGTGATACAAATTTTCCAATTTCCTCTCTAATCTAAGGCTGGCACAGTGATAGAGTTGCTGCCTTACAGCTCCAGAGACCTGGGTTCAATCCTGACTACGGCTGCTGGCTGTGTGGAGTTTGTACGTTCTCCCCGTGGCTGCCTGGGCTTTCTCCAGGTGCCCCGGTTTCCTCCCACACTACAAAGACGTACCAGTTTGTAGGTTTATTAGCTTCAGTAAAAATTGTAATTAGTCCCTAGAGTGTAGGATAATGTTAGTGTACGGAGATCACAGGACAGTATGGACTCCGTGAGCCGAAAATTAAACTAAACTGTTTACTAATGAACATGACTCCATTCCCTCCAGTTGCAGTTTTATATGGCATCTGTAAACAGACACCAGACTCGGTACGCGATGCAAATACATCTTTAATCAGCACTGAAACTTAACAGCATAAAGGATGGTTAGTTGTCAGTACATCCTGACTGCTCAGACTGCCCGTGCCGGACACAAGTGTTAGTATAAGTATTACAGTGGCGTGGAGTTAGAGATGCTGGCTGGTGTGTGATTGGTTAACATGCAACATCAATCTACATCCTTCCCCCCTAAAGATTAAGTGTAGAACAGCACCCATGCCATGGAGTTAAACATACTCACCATATCTGGTGGTCTACTAACACGGCCTGAGCGCGTGTGGACCAAACGCTCCCCCCCCCCCCCACCTGAAAGATGAGACGGAGAGCCTGGAGGCGAGAATGGAGCGGTGGAAGCTTGTGGTGACCGTAAGGGGAAACATGCGGTAGGAGAGGCCCCGTGGTTAGTGGAGACCGCGGGACGTGGAGGGGTGCAGGGCATGCGGGGACGGGCGGGTGTTGTCGACTTCTCTGGTATACCGCTCCCTCACAGTCTGCTGGGTAAGACCGTGGCTCGTCAGTCGGGTTGACAACAGTGCCCAGACGGGAATGTCCAGTTGAAGTTCGTAGACGGATGACCTGGCCCAGAAGTAGAGGCTTGAGTGGTCTGCTGGACCTGTCGTATGTCCATTTCTGGATGCCATGCTTCTCTTGGAGACGTTTCTTGATGGTGGTAGGTTTCAGCACGTGAGGGACCAGTTGTTATTGTGCGATGGGGACCGGAGGCCTCGTCAATCTTGACATTAGTCGCTGTGCCGTCGTTCCCAAGGTTCCGTCCTTGGCAATGTTTCTGAGATTCAGGAGACCGAGATAAACGTCCGACTTTGAAATCTGTGCTCGCTTCAGCAAGTGTTCAGCGAGTCCATTCCTCTGTGAGGAGAGGATTTGAAGCGTATCGTCAGTGGCTGTGTGCGCGGCCAGGGTGCGCAGTTGCTTACTGGAGACGAAATTGACACCGAGGACCGTGAAATTTTCCTGTTCATAGGAATGTTGTTCGCAAGATGCCCGAGGTGCACGGGAGAGAGTGTCAGCGCATGTCCTTACCCTTTATGTAGGTAATAGAGAAATCGTACCGCTGCAGCTGCATCATCATACGCTGCAAACGAGCTGGCGCGGCGTGGATGGGCTTGTTCAGGATTGTCACCAGTGGTTGGTGGTCCGTCTCGACCGTGAAGGTGTTGCCAAAGATGAAGTCGTGGAATTGGAGCAAGCAAAGACGACAGCCAACAGTTCCTTTTCGATTTACGCGTAGTGCTGCTCCGTGTCGGTCATGGTGCGAGAGGCATACGAGACAGGTAGTAGAGTGCCCTCGGCAGATGGTTGCAAGCAGGCTGCGCCGAGCCCGAATTTCGAAGCATCGCAGGTGATCGTCACCGGACGTTTCAGGTCGAAAAAAGTCAGGGTCGGTGCACTGGTCAGTTTGGACTTTCAAACATCGAAGGCAATCTGTTGCTGGAACTATGACCATGCAGTGGTTTTTTTGGTCAGCTCCCGCAGTGTGGAGCTTAGTTCGCTGAGGTTTGGTATGAACTTGCCAAATAGTTTACCTTGCCCAGAAAACGCTGCCGGCCTTTCACGTCTGTGGGGGCAGGCATTTCTGTGATGGTAGCAGCCTTCTTCGGATCGGGTTTGAGATCATCAGGAGTGAAGATGTGGCCGACGTAGGAAACCTCTGGAACCCGGAACTTGCACTTGTCAGGATTGAGCTTGAGGTTGATCTTGCGTGCGCGATCCAAGATAAGCCTGAGATTATGATCATGCTCCATTGCGCCTTTTCCATACACTAGGATATACTAGGACAATAATGGCACAAGGTAGGTCCTCGAATAATTGCTCCATAGTTCTTTGGAAGACTTCACTGGCAGAGTTGATTCCGAATGGCATTCTCAGAAACTTGTATCTGCCGAACAGGGTGGCAAATGTGGTGAGGTTTGATGACTTCTGGTCTCCAATTGGAGGCGTGGGTTCGTATCCCACTTCTGACACCATGTATACGGACACCAAACTCAAATACATCTTTAATCAGCACTGAAACTTAACAGCATAAAGGATGGTCAGTTGTCAGTACATCCTGGCTGCGCAGACTGCCCGTGGTGGAAACAAGTGTTAGTATAAGTATTACAGTGGGGTGGAGTTAAAGATGCTGGCTTGTGTGTGATTGGTTAACATGCAACATCAATCTACAGCATCCAAGCTTATTTAATAGCTGTTCTGCAAGCTTTTCAGGATTTGTCAAAATGCAATCCAGAATTCCTCAATTCCTTAACACATTTAGTATGGTGCCATTTACTTGGTTGACCCTTGCCGTGCTCTGCCTCCTAGGTGCATCGTTAGACATTCTGCTGGATTGAATTACTTTTGTCACTTTTGTGCTCCTCTAACTGCTATATTTGATAATTTCCTATAGCCACCAGCTTTTTGCTACACTAACTCCTCACTGCTGATGTTGGCATCATTTTGAACTTTTTAATTGCAGGCCCTGCATATAAATCCAAAACATTTATGCACATCGTGAAGAGTAATGGGCCTCTCCCACTTTGGCGACTGCAGGAGACTATGAAGTCACCACATGGTCGCCACATGTTCGAAGGTGGTTACCGGGGAGTCACCTTCATGGTCGTGAGGAGTTCCTGCATTCTGGGAACTAGTCACGGCCTCATTATGGTCGCCGTGAATTTTTCAACAAACTGAAAAATTAGTGGCGACTAGAATGATGCAGCCATGGAGGGCAGCGAGAATTCTCAAGCCGTAGGTGGGTCACCAGGAGGTCCTCGTGGGTTGCCAAGAGGTCGAAGGTTCTCGGAGATTCTCGTAGGTTGAAGCTAGGTGAATTTCATTGGCTCATTTGGGTCATTTGGGTAAAAAAAAAGGTATGCAGTAGTTTTCAGAACCAAGGATAACCGACTGGTATCTATGGCGTGCTAAAAGTAGTCTCCACTCCTTCTCTCCCCTCTCCCTCTTTTAAAGGACTTACTGTACATTGTGCTTTAGCTGTATTTTTACAACGGCAACCTTCCTGATCATCACGGTGTGTGTCTGTTTCACCTTGGCTTTGCACCATGTGAATTTTTTAGACAGTGCTCTCCCCTGTCTCCAGCCTGCATAATGTGTGTGTGTGTGTCCCACATTATTAGCCACTGAGATTTGTTTGAAAGCCATCTTGCTAGTGATTCACGTCTGCTTTCACTTTTTATCAATCTGTCATGTGAAACTCTGTCAGGTGCCCTACTAAAATCCATGTACAGCAACTATATCAAATCCCTGCCCTCATTGATAGTCCTTGTTATAAAAACAGAGTGCGCTAGAAACACACAGTCAGTCAGACAACTGCTGTGAATAGAGAAACAAAGTTTACATTTCAGGCCAAAGGTACTCTCTCAAAAGATTCAGTCGGGCAAAGCCCATTCTTCAACAGACATTTCCCTGGCTGACCTTGATTACTCTTTGCCTTTATAAATGTGATTTTTTTTTTTTTTGTTCCTTCGAATGCTTTTCCATCTGCAGGTAGAATCTAGAAAATGTGTTCTGTTCTGACATTCTGAAGAAGGGTATCGACTTGAAACGTCACCCATCCATCCAGAGAGACCTGCTGAGTTACACCAGCACTTTGCGTCCTTTTGTGTATGAAACAGCATCAGCGGTTCCTCGTTTCAGCATTCTGGTAAACCTTCCAAAGCTTCCTCATCCTTTATGTAATGTGATGCCCAGAGCTACACACAATACTCCAAATGGAGTCAACTTTTATAAAACTGTACCATTATATCCTCACTCTGTACTTGATGCCATTACTGATGAAGGCAAGCATACCAATGCCTTCTTTACCACTCCCTCTACTTGTGTTTCCACTTTCAGGGAGCTATGAACTTGGACCCCAAGATCCCTCTGTACATTAGTGCTCTAAAGGGATGCTATTAACTGTAGTTTCCTCTTACATTCGATCTCCCAGAGTAATACACCTCATGTTTACTCAATCTGCCATTTCTACATCCATATTTGTAACTGATCTATATCCTGCTGTATCATTTGATGGCCTTCCTCAAAGTGGTAAGGAAGCTACTAGAAAGGATTCTTTGGGACAGGATTTACTTGTATTCGGAAGGACTAGAGGGTAGCCATTTATCCACATTAACCTTCATCTGCCAAGCATCTGCCCACTCCCCCAACCTGTCCAAGTCACCCTGCATTCTCATAGCATCCTCCTCACAGTTCACACTGCCACCCAGCTTTGTGTCATCTGCAAATTTTCTAATGCTACTTTGAATTTCTTCATCCAAATCAATGTATATTATAAATAGCTGCGGTCCCAGCACCAAGCCTTGCGGTACCCCACTAGTCACTGCCTGCCATTCTGAAAGGGATCCATTAATCCCTACTCTTTGTTTCCTGTCTGCCAACCAATTTTCTATCCATGTCAGCACTCTACCCCCAATACCATGTGCCCTAATTTTGCCCACTAATCTCCTATGTGGGATCTTATCAAGTCCCTAAATTGGGTATTCATAACTCTGGAACAGATTGCTTTGATATCAGATTGGCTGGTCTGGAGTTTCCTGTTCTATCCTTTCTTTCTTTTTTAACTAGGGTCCCACATCAGTAACCTTCTTGTATATATATTTTTTAGTGTTTTACTTTTAGATAAACAGCATGGAAACAGGCACTTCAGTGCATGAAGTAGCAATGTTACAACATTTTGAGATTAAAAAAATCAAGTCTGCAATTTATCCCATCCGATAAAGCATAAAAATAAGTTTAATTTAACACCTAATTCACTTTCATATCTTCAGTATGAAAAAAGTTATGGCCATTTTCATACTCTGAAATTAGCATCTTGTTCCCTATTGCTTTTCCATTGACTTAAGCTGTGATCGAGGACAGTCAAAAGCCCATAACTTTATTAAACATTAACAGAACTGAATGAACGTTGCAGTTATTATAGATTGAAGCATTCTGAAACTATGTGTACCACAACATCAGGCTCCTCTCCCTCCCTTATCAGAATCTTTTGGACACGTTCTGACACATGCGAGACCCTGGCACCAGGGAGGCAAACTACCATCCGGGTCTCCCGACTGCGTCTACAGAATCGCCTATCCGACCCCCTAACTATAGAGTCCCCTATTACAATTGCCCTCCTCTTTTTGCTACCCTTCTGAGCATCAGGGCTGGTCTCTGTGCCGGAGGCCCGGCCGCTGTTGCTGCCCCCAGCTAGGCTGTCCCCTCCAATCGTACTCAAAGCCGAGTACCTATTTTCCAGGTGTACGGTCACAGGGGTACTCTCTAGCCCCTGCCTCTGCCCCTTGCCCTTCCTAACTGTGACCCACTTGTCTGCCTCCTGTGGTCTGGGAGTGACTACCTCCCTGTAGCTCCTCTCTATTACCTCCTCACTCTCCCTGAGGAGACGGAGGTCATCGAGCTGCTGCTCCAGGTTCCTAACACAGTCCTTTAGGAGCCCCATCTCGACACACCTGGCGCAGATGTGGACGTCTGGAGGGCTATCAGATTCCCTGACCTCCCACATCTGACATCCAGAACAGTACACTGCCCAGGATTATCTGCAATAATTATAGGAGGCATGGAGTAAATGAGGTGCTAGAGGAGTATAAAGAATGGAAAAAGAATCTTAAGAAAGAAATTAGGAAGGCTAAAAGAAGATATGAGGTTGCTTTGGCAAGAAAGGTGAAAGTAAACCCAAAGGGTTTCTACAGCTATATTAATAGCAAAAGGGTAACGAGGGATAAAATTGGACCATTAGAGAACCAGAATGGACAGCTATCTGCAGAGCCAAAAGAGATGGGGGAGATATTGAACAATTTCTTTTCTTCGGTATTCACCAAGGAGAAGGATATTGAACTCTGAGTTAAGGGGAAAAAGTAGAGTAGCTATGGAAACTATGAGATTCAAAGAGGAAGAAGTACTGACACTTTTGAAAAATATAAAAGTGGATAAGTCTCCAGGTCCTGACAGGATATTCCCTAGGACATTGAGGGAAGTTAGTGTAGAAATAGCAGGAGCTATGACAGAAATATTTCAAATGTCATTAGAAACGGGAATAGTGCCGGAGGATTGGCGTTGCGCATGTTGTTCCATTGTTTAAAAAGGGTTCAAAGAATAAACCTAACAATTATAGACCTGTTAGTTTGACGTCAGTGGTGGGCAAATTAATGGAAAGGATACTTAGAGATAATATATATAAGCATCTGGATAAACAGGGTCTGATCAGGAACAGTCAACATGGATTTGTGCCTGGAAGGTCATGTTTGACAAACCTTCTTGAATTTTTTGAAGCGGTAACTAGGGAAATTGATGAGGGTAAAGCAGTGGATGTTGTCTATATGGATTTCAGTAAGGCCTTTGACAAGGTTCCCCATGGAAGGTTGGTTAAGAAGGTTCAATCTTTGGGAGTTAATGGCGGAGTAGCAAGATGGATTGAACAGTGGCTGAATGGGAGATGTCAGAGAGTAATGGTGGATGGCTGTTTGTCAGGTTGGAAGCCGGTGACCAGTGGGGTGCCTCAGGGATCTGTGTTGGGTCCACTGTTGTTTGTCATGTACATCAATGATCTGGATGATGGGGTGGAAAATTGGATAAGTAAGTATGCAGATGATACTAAGATAGGTGGTGTTGTGGATAATGAAGTAGATTTTCAAAGTCTACAGAGAGATTTGGGCCATTTGGAAAAGTGGGCTGAAAGATGGCAGATGGAGTTTAATGCTGTTAAGTGTGAAGTGCTACATCTTGGCAGGACAAATCAAAATAGGACGTACATGGTAAATGGTAGGGAATTGAGGAATGCTGTGGAACAGAGGGATCTAGGAATAACTGTGCAATGTTCCCTGAAGATGGAATCACATGTAGATAGGGTGGTAAAGAAAGCCTTTGGTGTGCTGACCTTTATAAATCAGAGCATTGAATATAGGAGTAGGGAAGTAATGTTAAAATTGTAGAAGGCATTGGTAAGACCAATTCTGGAGTATGGTGTACCATTTTGGTCGCCTAATTATAGGAAGGATGTCAACAAAATAGAGAGAGTACAGAGGAGATTTACTAGAATGTTGCCAGGGTTCCAGCAACTATGTTACAGAGAAAGGTTGAACAAGTTAGGTCTTTATTCTTTGGAGCGCAGAAGGTTAAGGGGGGACTTGATTGAGGTCTTTAAAATGATGAAAGCGATAGACAGAGTTGATGTGGTTAAGCTTTTCCCATTGAGGGTAGGGAAGATTCAAACAAGAGGGCATGACATGAGAATTAAGGGACAGAAGTTTAGGGGTAAAGTGAGGGTGAACTTCTTTACTCAGAGGGTGGTGGCTGTGTGGAATGAGCTTCCAGCAGAAGTGGTGGAGGCAGAATCAATTTTAACATTTAAAAGTAAAGTGGATAGGTATATGGACGTGAAGGGAATGGAGGGGTATGGTCTGAGTGCAGGTAAATAGGACTAGGGGAAAACAAATGGTCGGCACGGACTGGAAGGGCCGAGAGGGCCTGTTTCCGTGCTGTAATTGTTATATGGTTGTTATATGGTTCTCGAACCTCACTTGTGAAAAGTCTGTTAAGTTTAGCAAGTTTCTTTGCCGTGGATGATTCTCTTCTCGATTACTCTCTTGCAGAAACTAGAGTAGGACTTCTCATACACCTGCTGCTGATTATCTTGTTTACAATCTTGTGCAAATTCAGTGACAACTTTGGTGTATCTCTGGTAGCATGATTTATGGTATCTCGCTTCAAGAGCTACAAGGTCTCTTTCTCTTATGTGTAACAGCAATGTCTCATCTTTCATCATGGTTGCAGCAGTCATTAAATGGCCACCTTGTTTCACATTGCATTAATTTCTCCACTTTTCTTTTTCCCGTGTTTTTTTCTCTTGTGTACTTTGAACGTTTACAAATGATGCACTGCACTGGAAGGACATGCCTGCGGTCTGTGTGCTTGACAGTTGCTGTTTGTTGACTATGACTTGTCATGGATCGAAGCAGTCTCTTTGGGGCCGGCTCATCTGCTTCACCATCAGGAACTGCCTCTTGAGGTGATTCGCCTGCTTCAGGCTTTTCAGCATCTTGAACTCAGTTGAAAGAGGAAAAAGAAAACAGAAAAGGAATGAAAAGTAAAATAAATCAACATCCTCAAATATATCTTCATTTTTCAAAGTAACATCAAATGACCATAAATTAAATTATTTGTTGTTTGAGTCCTATCATTACCTTTCTTCCTTCTAGACCTTGCTATAGCTCGATTTATTTTTGTTATGTTGCAAAAGTGATGATAGCACTCGGCATGATAACCCGGGATACACTGCTGCCTCCTAATAATAGAAGATAATATGTGTCAGGAAGTATTTTACATCTCTTTCAGTATTCCATCTTTTCTCAGAGGGTGGTGGCTGTGTGGAAAAAGCTTCCAGCAGAAGTGGTGGAGGCAGGATCGATTTTAACATTTAAGAGTAAAGTGGATAGGTATATGGACGTGAAGGGAATGGAGGGGTATGGTCTGAGTGCAGGTAGATGGGACTAGGGGAAAACAAATGGTCGGCACGGACTGGAAGGGCCGAGAGGGCCTGTTTCCGTGCTGTAATTGTTATATGGTTATATCGTTATAAATATAATACATCTTACTTGGATGACCTGAAATTAAAGCATATAATGAGTTAATTACCTAATTGTAGTTAATTACAAAATTGATCGTTGTGACGGAAATAGTAATAAACACCCAGACTGCCTTGAAAATTCAAAAATGTGATATTCTCAAGATCAGAACTTTAATATTATTGTATTATATGCTGTAAGTCTGCTACAGATAGGTAAATAAATTACAATTTCTAGCAATAGACCAAGTCTTTATGGGGAAGATCAGTTGCTAGCTGGTACATTGGCATATCATAATCAGTAGCATCATCATACTCCTCAGATTGTAAAGGGCCTGTCCCACCAGCATGCGACTGCATGCGGTGAGTGCGACCAAACGTGGTGGCTTGAGGCGTAGGGCCTTGCGGAGCCGGTCCCACTTCCAACCACGGAGCCGTATGGAGCTGGTCCCGGCATCATACTCACCAATCAGGTGGGCAGGAGGTGGCCATTGCATGACATCTTCACACAATGGCCTGCTGGGCGGTGACGTAATAGCGCAACGCCATGCGCTAGGCGTATGCCGCCAAGATGCTGCGTACGGCGTCCAGACGCTGCGTACGGTGTGAAGATGCTACCTTCGAGGTGCTGCGTCGAGGTGCTGCGTACGGCGTCAATGCGGCTGCGGATTTTCAAACAGTGTCAGTTTTTCGGAGCCACACGCGACGTTGGGACCAGCGCCTCACAACTCCATACGTCTCTGGCGATCGAAGTGGGACCAGCCCCGCTAGGCCATACGGCTCAAGCGACCACGTTAGGTCGCGCTCGTCGCATGCTGGTGGGACAGGCCCTTAACCAATAAGCAACTCTGGACACTGTTTTTCCTCAACTTTTCAATTGTGGCATTGTAAACTACAAGTTGTTGCTCTTCAAACCACATATGACAAGCCTTTCTGCCCACTACTTTCCCATTAAGAATGTCGTGTAGATTCCATTTCTTAAGAAAGGATCTTTTTTTTAAATAGCCTAAGTATCCATATAACAAACTAATCCCATCAACACAAAAATTCACAATATAACATGATTTTTTAAATCTCACTGTCATGAATTTATATGCCAGATGGAAGGAATTTAGTGTTTAATTCCCATAAATTAATCTAGAAACATCCACTCAATATAATAAAAATTATATTTTCTTTTACACAAAATATAGACGATATAGATGCTCTTACGACATGACTGTCCAAAAAAAAGCATTTAAATCATCTTGTGAGTGGGTTTTTATGGAACGTGATCGATAGGAACGCTGCATTTGCAGTGAATTTGAACTCCATATTGGCAGGAAAAACACTGCTGGTTCGTATGGGGCCCAAATCACATTTTCGCAACATAAAATTAGATTAAAGCCTTCCCAAGAAGCAAGATTAAATGTAAAACAGACGACTTACCCTTTGTTTTGTCCCGTTCTTGCGATCCGTCAAGTTGAGGGCGTTAGAAGTTGCTTTTTATTTTAATCTAATTGTTAAATTGTCTTGCGATTTTTTATTTTTTTTAAATCGGGAACGGAAGATGGATCGATTTTTCTTCAGTAGCTAGCAGCCCGAGGAAATCCGCCTCCGTCAGGCAGTAGAAAACTGGATTTTAATCCCATCTCCCCTCAAAGGCGCCAAAGTCGCGCACACGGCCAGTGGCAGAACTGAAGGTAAGTTTTGTAACATCGTTACATGTTACAAATGTTGACCATTTACCACCCATTGACACTAGTTCTATGTTGTCCCACTCTCATCCACTCGCTACACACTAGGGGAAATTTACAGAGGGGAATTAACCTACAAACACACATCTCTTTGGGATGTGGTAGGAAACCAGAGAACTCGGAGGAAACCCCATGTGGTCATAGACAGAAGTAGTAAACTCCCCACAGATTGCCCTTGAGGTCAGGATCGATCCTGGGCCTCTGACGCTGTAAGGAAGCAGCTCTACCAGCTGTCAAGTCAAAGTCAAAAGCGTTTATTGTCATGTGTCCCTGACAGGACAATGAAATTCTTTCTTTGCATAGCACAACAGAACATAGTAGGCATTGACTACAGTTATATACTTAAATACACACATTAATTAATAAATTAATATTGTGCAAATAACAGATGGAGGGGTATTAATGTTCAGAGTTTTGTCCGAGCCAGGTTTAATAGCCTGATGGCGGTGGGGAAGTAGCTATTCCTGAACCGGGTCGTTGCAGTTCTCGGGCTCCTGTACCTTCTACCCGAAGGTAGCAGGGAGATGAGTGTGTGGCTAGGGTGGTGTGGGTCCTTGATGATGCTGCCAGCCTTTTTGAGGCAGCGACTGTGGTAGATCCCCTCGATGGAAGGAAGGTCAGAGCCGATGATGAACTGGGCAGTGTTTACTACTTTTTGTAGTCTTTTCCTCTCCAGGGCACTCAAGTTGCCGAACCAAGCCATGATGCAACCAGTCAGCAAGCTCTCTACTGTGCACCTGTAGAAGTTAGATAGAGTCCTCCTTGACAGACTGACTCTCCGTAATCTTCTCAGGAAGTAGAGGCGCTGATGAGTTTTTTTAATAATTGCATCTGTGTTCTCGGACCAGGAAAGATCTTCACAGATGTGCACGCCCAGGAATTTGAAGCTCTTGACCATTTCAACCATCGACCCGTTGATATAAACAGGACTGTGGGTCCCCATCCTACTCCTTCCAAAGTCCACAATCAGTTCCTTGGTTTTGCTGGTGTTGAGGGCCAGGTTATTGTGCTGGCACCATATAGACAGTTGCTCGATCTCTCTTCTGTACTCCGACTCATCCCCATCAGTGATACGTCCCACTACAGTGGTGTCATCAGCGAACTTGATGATGGAGTTCGCACTTTGACCGACTACGCAGTCATGAGTATAGAGTGAGTACAGCAGGGGGCTGAGCACGCAGCCTTGAGGTGCTCCCGTGCTGATTGTTATCGAGTCTGACACATTTCCACCAATACGAACAGTCTGTGGTCTGTGAATGAGGAAGTTGAGAATCCAATTGCAGAGGGATGCGCAGAGACCCAGTTCTGCGAGTTTGATAACCAGCTTGGAGGGGATGATTGTGTTAAATGCCGAGCTGTAGTCAATGAATAACAGCCTGACATATGAGTTTTTGTTGTCCAAGTGGTCCAGAGCGGAGTGGAGGGCCAGCGAGATCGCGTCCACCGTTGATCTGTTGTGGCGGTAAGCGAACTGCAGTGGGTCCAGGTTTTTGTCAAGGTAGGAGTTGATTTGCGCCATGATCAACCTCTCGAAGCACTTCATCACCACAGGCATTAGTGCCACAGGTCGATAGTGATTGAGGCACGTCACCTTGCTCTTCTTGGGCACTGGTATTATTGATGTCCTTTTGAGGCAGGTGGGAACCTCAGACCTCAGAATGTGGTAGGAAACCAGGCTACTGCTACCCTAGCATCACATCAGTATTGTGACTAAAGCAGGATATGGACACTTTTCCTTGAGACTGCATTCTGATGTATGCAGCTTCCAACAATACGAGAAGGGTATCTGTTCATGATCTGGCCATATTCCTCACAGTAGCCAGAGGACAGCGATTTCCATTGTGGCTGCTGTGGATGAGAGCTGTCAGATTATTCAAAAGGGATGGGCGTCCTCATTAGAGATGTGCATTTCAAAAGAGATGTGCTATGTGTGAAGGAAGCTAGGAGACCAACCATGATAGGACAAGCTTGACAGGAGGTGGTTTCAGTGGTCTCCTCCCGATGCAAGAATCCACACTCCTGGAAGCAGAAGATAAATACATTCAATGAACTCACAAGGATGTCTGTGATTCACAACAGTTTGAAAACCATTTCTGTAACTGGATCAGGGCTTCATCTCTTGATCTGCTATGAGCAGGTAAGGTTTATCATATCTTCCTGGTTCTCTCAACTGGTAAACGTGTTAAGGATTGGAGTGTAGAGAGGGTCTATGTTATCTGCATTGGGGTCTGTGATTCAGTATGTCCTTACAAATAACTTTGCTGTAATAGAGTCACATGTTGCCTATGCAATAAGCACTTCCTTCTGCTTTACTGGAAGATGAGCTGCTGGTTTGGACTGCAAGGACTTTCCCCGGTAGCTTGTTTTGCCTTCCTACTCCTCTTTATCCTGCATACTTTCACAGCCTGCATCTCGTGTCCTTCAGGCTCAGTGTTTGTGTAGGCTATTCGTGCCATTTGCTGCTTTGTTCTGTTGTAAAACACAAAGCTGGAGGAAGTTATTGGGTCAGCCAACATCTGTGGAGGGAGTGGCGAAGTAATGTTTCGGATCATGACCCGTATTCGGGGGGAAAAATGGTCGGGTGAGTTAGGGGCCCTGCTTGATATGGCAACAATGGCATTGCAGGAACATCCGGAGATGGTAGTGCACGTGGTGTGATCTGGTGGTTTAGCCTCAGGTCTGGGGTGAATGGAAGTGTGGTGGGTCTTGTAGAGTCACTAGGTGTCCTGGTCTAGAGAAGGGTGAGCTTCAATCATCAGTGGACATCAGTAAGTGAGGAAGCTAGTTTAAAGTGGACATACTTGGAGGAGATTTTGCAGTGGAGCAGTAAAATTGAGACACAAGGAGCCGAAGATGCTGGAAAATTAAGGGGAAAAAAACGAACTGCTGGAGGAACTGGAAGATCAAGCAGCATTTGTGGAGAGAATGGACAGACTATGGTTGGGACCCTTAAAGAAGCACGAGATCTCAACCCAACATGTCACCTCTTCCTTTTCTCCAGAGATGTTGTCTGATCCGCTGAGTTACTCCAGCTTTTTGTGTCCATCTTCTGCAGTTCCTTCCTACACAGTCTCCGTACCTGCGGAGTTTGTACTGCAGACCATTGCCATAACAACGGCAGCATAATCTTCTGTAGGAGGCCAGCAGAGTTCTTCACTATTAAACCAGATTGCTCTTATTTTGAATCTGCTCAGCTGATGTGAGTGGACAGCACACTAGTGTGAGTAGAGGCAGTGGTTTCCCAGTTTCTAGCCTTACTGGGTAGTAATGGGCACTAAATATTTCTGTAAGTTCAGTCTGAGGATATTTTGTTCATTGTCATGTGTACTGAGGTACAGTGAAAAGTTTTAGTGTGCTAATCAGTCAGTGGAAAGACAATATAATAGATGAGTACAATCGACCGGTCTGCAGATGAAGATGCCTTGTGTGTTTCTCTGAAATTTGGCATTTACTATCTGTGAAAGAGAAACAACACCAAAAATCAATGAGCAGAACTATTAAAACTTCATTTGTCTTTAAAGGCAGTTTTGCTTGAAGGGATCTGAAGATGTTTCTCAATGCTGAGAGGAATTTATCTTCTGGTCCTGGCATTAATACACCCCTTCCTTACCATGCTGCTCCGACTATTCCACCATTCACCTCTTTGACACCAGTGCTTTTTTTTCCTTTGGCACTGCCAGGGTATATCTGATACACAAGAAATAACCAGAGAAGAATGATTAGATGCCCGATCACTGTTCGTGAAACAGCAGTTAGCTACTGGCTAATGCCTTGTGAGAGGAAAAAAAGGTTGACGAATATTATAATTTATTCCAAGTTCATGATTATGTAAATGCACTTATCTTTTGCTTTCAGGGCATAAGTATCACCCAATTTCTAATGATCATGCTCCCATTTATCAGCATTGATTATTGGCTGCTGTACTGTGGGAACTGTTAACCCAGAATGGATTTTCTGAAATGGCACTGGAAGCTTTGACCTGTTGATTCATGTGAGAGTCAGTGTCAATTAAGCCAAGCGGATATTAACTGTAATAAAATGCCCTCTATACACATATGTTCCCGTTGCTGGTTCACATAAGCACTCTGCTAATGGTTTAATAACCATCTGGGGAAAATGTAATGTATAAGCTGTTCCTGAAGTCATCTCCCTCTATGGAGCTCAGACTCACAAAAGATTAATTAAATTGCAAAGTTTGTCACTGATTTTGGTGTCCTTGGAACATCCACAGATTAGGAGCTAAACCCAAATTTCCCACCCCCAAGTAATTTAATGATTAAGTATTTTGCGACTTCGTATAGTGTTGCTTTTATTTAAAATAAGAAATAAACCTGTTCTGAAGCCTGTATTGACCACTCAACATTTAAACCAGGGATAGACACAAAAAGCTGGATTAACTCAGTGGGTCAGGCAGCATCTCTGAAGAAAAGGAATAGGTGACGTTTTAGGTCTCGGCCCAAAAGTCACCTATTCATTTTCTCCAGCAATGCTGTCTGACCCGTTGAGTTACGCCAGTTTTTTGTGTTTATCTTCGGTGTAAACCAGCATCTGCTGTTCCTTCCTATACATTTAAACCAGGGACCAAATGATTCTTGCAGCAAAGATAGACACAACATGCTGGAGTAACTCAGCGGGTCAGGCAGCATCTCTGGAGAAAAGGAATAGGTGACGTTTTGGTTCAAGACCCTTATTTATTACAAGTAATGCTCTACTAACCATAAAATAAATTCCTCGCTTCACTCTGAGAATTCACAGTACAAAGAGCCTTTCAGATCTCTGCAATCAAATCACCTTAAAACAAATAAAGCTTCAACAGCTCTGATCATTGATCATTCTGTTCATTGACCTGAAATGCTGACCATTGTCTAAAGCTTAGAGTTTGCATACAGCTTCTGAACACAATGTTCTTTTGCGGCCAGAATGTTGTCGCAAATGTGATTCTTCAAGGTTAGTGATCTGTAAAATTTACTTCAATTAGTTTTAGTCCACTGGAAATTTACTTGGCTTTTTCAAGCATCACAGATTTGCATTTCTGTATTTAAATAAATTAAATGTAGTTAAAAGGCAAAATTGGTTGGATGATAAATGGTGAAGTTGTTCTTGTAAGCAGTTCCTTAATTCACTTGCTTCCCCAATAGGGGAGGGGAAAAAACCCAATGGTGCATTAACCTTGAACCACAGCAGTTTTTATTTACTAATTTTCCGTTTGTTACTGATTCTTTGAACATATTTCACATCCTTTTTATGTTTGTGCTGTCTTTTGTGAAACTAGATTCTTCCACGTTCCAGTGTTGATCACTCTATTTATTGAAAATGCAGTGAATTGTTGGAGATGAAGTAGTGATCATCACAGTCAAATTAGTAAATACTGAAAGCTACTAAAACTCGCTGAAATTCATTTTCTCCTCCGAGTTCCTTGAGGTCAAGTCTGAAGTGGCGAATGTACTCTAGGTGAGATCACAGGTGGGACAGGAACTGATTGGGATGGGTGGGTGGATTTTCTGATTATATTGTGAACTTTCACCTAGATGGAAGCATGAGAAGATGGGGGCTGCTTGTCTGGCCAATTGTTTTGGAAAACTTTGTGGAGTCAGCATTGATAGTACTTCACCAATGTTTTAAATGCTAATTGTAGATTGCCTTTGATTCCAATACACAAGAATATGGTCACTGGTGCTGAGTGGACAAAATATTTTGTCTTTAAATTTAAAAAAAAACATTGTGGTGGAGTATCACAGCGGATCAGGCAGCATTTCTGTAGAGCAAGGTTAGGTAATGTCTTGGGTTGGGTCCCTTCTATGCCAGTGAACCCTGAAGAAACACGGAACGACAGATGCTGTTTTTTATTTTAAGTGCTGGTGTAACTCAGCATCCCTGACGAGTCCGCACAATGTTTCGACCCAAAATGTTACATATCCATATTCTTCGGAGATGCTGCTAGATCTGATGCATTACTCCAGCACTTTGAGATTTTTTGTGAAGCTGCATCTGCAGTTCCTTGTATCAACATTTTTCTGATGTTTAAATTCACCGATTTTATGGTGGATGGCTGTTTGTCAGGTTGGAAGCCGGTGACCAGTGGGGTGCCTTAGGGATCTGTGTTGGGTCCACTGTTGTTTGTCATGTACATCAATGATCTGGATGATGGGGTGGAAAATTGGATAAGTAAGTATGCAGATGATACTAAGATAGGTGGTGTTGTGGATAATGAAGTAGATTTTCAAAGTCTACAGAGAGATTTGGGCCATTTGGAAAAATGGGCTGAAAGATGGCAGATGGAGTTTAATGATGATAAGTGTGAAGTGCTACATCTTGGCAGGACAAATCAAAATAGGACGTACATGGTAAATGATAGGGAATTGAGGAATGCTGTGGAACAGAGAGATCTAGGAATAACTGTGCATAGTTCCCTGAAGGTGGAATCGTGTGTAGATAGGGTGGTAAAGAAAGTCTTTGGTGTGCTGGCCTTTATAAATCAGAGCATTGAATATAGGAGTAGGGAAGTAATGTTAAAATTGTACAAGGCATTGGTAAGACCAATTCTGGAGTATGGTGTACAATTTTGGTCGCCTAATTATAGGAAGGATGTCAACAAAATAGAGAGAGCACAGAGGAGATTTACTAGAATGTTGCCAGGGTTCCAGCAACTATGTTACAGAGAAAGGTTGAACAAGTTAGGTCTTTATTCTTTGGAGTGCAGAAGGTTAAGGGGGGGACTTGATTGAGGTCTTTAAAATGATGAAAGGGATAGACAGAGTTGACGTGGATAAGCTTTTCCCATTGAGGGTAGGGAAGATTCAAGCAAGAGTGCATGACATGAGAATTAAGGGACAGAAGTTAAGGGGTAACGTGAGGGAGAACTTCTTTACACAGAGGGTGGTGGCTGTGTGGAATGAGCTTCCAGCAGAAGTGGTGGAGGCAGGATCGATTTTAACATTTAAAAGTAAAGTGGATAGGTATATGGACGGGAAGCGAGTGGAGGTGTATGGTCTGAGTGCAGGTAGATGGGACTAGGGGAAAACAAATGGTTGGCACGGACTGGAAGGGCCGAGAGGGCCTGTTTCCGTACTGTAATTGTTATATGGTTATGTGATTTATATTACTGTTGTCGGCGATTACGGAGAACCTTGTGCCATGGTATCAGGCCAACAATCTAGCCCCAAGTTGAACTGGTTGATTGTTGACCTAAGGAAGCAAGGAGGTGAGCACAACTCTGTTCCTCATCAACAGTACGGTTGTAGAGATGGTCGACAGCTTCAGGTTCCTAGGCACCCATATCATCAGCAACCTATCCTGCCATCCTTATCCTTCATTGGTGTGGTGGTCAAGAAAGCACACCAGCATATCCACTTCTGTTTATCCACTGATTTTGCACAGTTAAACCCCTGTCCCACGGTACGAGTTCATTCCAAGAGCTCTCCTGAGTTTGCCCCGATTCGAACTCGGAGCTCTCGTGGACATTTTACAACATGTTGAAAAATCTTCACGAGTCTTCCCGTGCTTACCTGCCATTAGCGAGTCTTCCCGAGTACCCGCCGTTTGCGTTACGCGCCGTTAAGAGACGTCTCCGAGCTCCGACATGCCTGCTACATTCACTCTCTGTGCTTACCACAAGTTGATTTTTGTTTAAACTCGGGAGAGCTCTTGGAATGAACTCGTACCGTGGGACAGGGCTTTTATATAGCCAGGATCAAAATTCAGCAACGTCGTCTTGGTATGGAGAAGAGAGAAGTTGATGGACAAAATTGATACAAAATATCTTGATTTAAATAGCCTTGCAATTATATTGTAATTCTGCAATTTCTGCAGGGTGAGGTTGCACTATTTTGCTACATGAAGGTGTGGTTGTAGGTGGAATGCTATATCAGAGATGTTTTCATAAAATGTGTTACAGTGACGCATAGTGTGGAGAATAAGGTACTACAGTAGGAAGAAAATAATCTTGAAATTTCACAGAATTGCTATAAAAGTCTTCTGTTTGCAATATTCAGGAGAATAATTTTTTTAAAATCCCAAAATAAGTAAAAATGACAGAACTACCATGCAACAAATAATAAGCTGCGGGAGGAACTCGCCAGGTTGGGCAACATTTATGGTGGGAAATGGACAGTCAACGTTTCAGGTTGTGACCGTTCTTCTGGAACCATTCCAGTCTCTTATGTCTCTATGCAATGAATAATACTAGGCTTACTACAATCTTACCCAGAGACTCTACTCGGCCTGGCAGTTCATGTTATCTCCCTAATTATTCAATTGTTGATTATAAGTTTTAAGATTTCTGTTCTCCGACAGTCCTTCCAATTGTAGAACAGTTAACTGTTTTGTCTTGTGGTTGAAGAGTCAGCAAACATTTGCTGCTGGAGCAGTCAGATGGGAAATCCTATCCCTGCTGTGCTCATGTATGCTCCTTATTGAACTAGGATTAAAATTACGAGCAGAATGCCAGACTGGAATGTGATGGACTAAGCTGCATGTCTGGATGAATGCAGCTGTTAAGTTATTCACAATGCTCAACGTGTCCGACGTAAAGTAGCTTGTAAGCACAACTCAATACCCTGAGCATTCATTCCCTCTGCAAGTATGTGCCGTCCACATAAAACACTGCAGCAATTCTGTTGAGCTTCTTTGCCAACACTTTCCAAATCTGTAAATAAAGTTACATAGGATACAACTTTGTCCCAACTTGTCCATGCTGCCCAAGTTGTCATTTTGGGTTAATCCGTTTGCCTGCCTTATTCCACAAAACAACTTCCAAATATGTGCAAATATCTTTTGAAAGTTGTAATTGTACATGGTTTTATAACTTCATCTGGCAGCTTGTTCCAGGTAGGGTCTCCCCTCTGGATGAAAAATTGAGTTTAATAAGCGAGTTTGGTATCATGATAAACGCAAGGAATCGTGGGATTTATCATAGGTCATTCGGGATTTTTTTTTTTTAAGCGAACGTAGCGCTGTATAAACTGTGTATTAATGTGTTAACTATTCCACCAAGGAATTGATCTAGAATTCTGTCAACTCAATAGCTTCCTTTCTTGTTCTGCTGTTCACACACTACTTACACAGTCCCAGCTCTAGTTCAGTTCATTAATCTGCAATTATGAGATATTCAAAAAAGTTAAAGAATTTATTATTTTCATTTAATCCTTCATGTGTTTGCTACTGGAATAAGAAAATATTACTTGTGTTTGAAACATTTTCTTATCTTTATTCATAATTTATGTGTAAAAATATATTTAATCTGAGGCAGGCAGCGACCGTATCTGTGTGATGTGGGCTGATGCTTTACCTACAGGGGTGTGAATGTACCGTTAAGGCAAAGATTCATCTATGAGGAAAACTGAGTACAGGGTTGGCCATGTGAAGGAGCCGCCAATCCGATATGTCATTTAACTGTGAAATGCCTGCCCTTTAGTATTGGATATATTGAGTGGAGAGTCTGTGCTGTTCCAAGTTTGCGGTGCGTTTCCCAGTGCACGTTGACCAGCACAGTTCGCCAGCCCTTGTTAGCAGAGGCTCTTTGTGCAGGTGTTACTCAAAGCCCAAAGGTTTTGCGGAGGTTCTGCGTTGGGATCGGGCACGCAGTGAGTTGGCGAGAGGGCTGTCAGATCTGATCAGCCCAGGTTGCCGAGTGGCCGAAGGGCGGATTTTAATGGGTCGTTGTTAAACTGTTTCGTCTGTGCGGCATCGCCAGCTCTCCCTCTCCCAGATCCCCCACCCTAACTGTCGACAAATTCTGACTGAGAAAGTCCTCCCACTCATATTACGGGTTGGCTCCGCGTTTGCCCGCTCGCTGGGGTCAGCGGTAGCTCCCAACTGTGTGCCCTGACAGACTAGGACCAACCCAAAGCGACAGCATCTTTATTTAAGCCAACCCACCTCGAAAGTTTAACTAGCCTGTTCAAATCCAATCTGAACTTTCCAACCTACCCCCCACACAGCACATTCTCCTCGTTCCCTTCAATCCAGGAAGGTTGTTTAGATAGGAATGTAAGGTCTGTCTCAAATTGGGTGACCACACAACTTGTAATTCATGTAAATCAATATCAAATTTGAATGGCTGTGACTCGGGCTAATGCCAGGGATTTGACAGGTATTTTTAAGCTTTCAAGGCTGGTGCTGTACCGAGTCAAAAATTTAAATAGGTACATTTATGGATTTGTGCAGCCTGCAGTACGCTGTGGCCCACTGCTGACATATTTGACGGATACATTTATTTATAAATCTAATTGAAAGGAATACGCAGGCCCATACACACACTGTAGGTCAGCTGGCGAGAATGTTTATCCTGAATGACCCATGACCTGGTCATGCGCAGTTGTAATACCGAACTCGCTTATTCAGATAAACCTGAGGTGCTACATTAACCATATAACCATATAACCATATAACCATATAACAATTACAGCACGGAAACAGGCCCTCTCGGCCCTTCCAGTCCGTGCCGACCATTTGTTTTCCCCTAGTCCCATCTACCTGCACTCAGACCATACCCCTCCATTCCCTTCACGTCCATATACCTATCCACTTTACTCTTAAATGTTAAAATTGATCCTGCCTCCACCACTTCTGCTGGAAGCTGATTCCACACAGCCACCACCCTCTGAGTAAAGAAGTTCCCCCTCACGTTACCCCGAAACCTCTGTCCCTTTTGGGAAGTTAAACCAGGGCACAGTGAATAGTTGGACCCAGTGAAGTGTTGTCGAGCAGAGGAGTACTAGTACATAGTTCTCTGCAAGTGGCTTCACAGCTAGATAGGGTTGTGAAGAAAGATTTTGACACTTTGATCTTCATTAGTCAGGGACTTGAACATAGAGGTTGAGCATCACCTGCCATGACAGCCCCGGGAGTCCCTTTACCCATGGTCCTTCTGCAGAGTCCCTGCTTTCTCTACACTACCTGCCCCTCCACCTATTTTTGTAAAATCCACAAAGCCTTCAATCCCCTCGTCCAAATCATTAAGGAATAAGGGTAGAATTAGACCATTTGGCCCATCAAGTCTACTCCGCCATCCAATCATGGCTGATCTATCTCCCTCCTAACCCCATTTTCCTGCCTTCTCCCCACAACCTCTGACACCTGTATTAATCAAGAATCTACCTATCTCTGCCTTAATATCCACTGACCTGGCCTCCACAGCCTTCTTACGCCAAGAATTACACAGATTCACCACCCTCTGACTGAAGAAACTTCTCATCTCCTTGCTAGAAGAACGTCCTTTAATTTTGAGGCTTTGATCTCTAGTCCTATACTCTCCCACTAGTGGAAACATCCTCTCCACATCTACTGTATCCAAGGCTTTCACTATTCTGTATGTTTCAATGAGGTTCCCCCTCATTCTTCTAAACTGCAGTAAGCACAAGCCCGTTGTCGACAACCTCCTCTGGACGGTCTCCAGGGCACCTTCCTCGGGTATGGTGCCCAAAGTTGCTCACAATATACCAAATGCGTCCTTATAGAGCCTCAAAATTACATCCCTGTTTTTGTACACAAGCCCTCTTGAAATAAATGCTAGCATTGAGTTTGCTTTCTTTCCAACCGATTTGACTTGCAGGTTAACCTTTTGGGAATCCCGCATCCCAAGTCCCTTTCCACCTCCGATTCTGGATTCTCACCCCAATTAGAAAATAGTCTACACCTTTATTTCTACTACCAAAATGTATGACTCCACACTTTGCTACACTATATTCCATCTGTCATTTCTCTGCCCACTTTCCCACCCTGACCAAGTCCTTCTGCAGAGTCCCTGCTTTCTCTACACTACCTGCCTCTCCACCTATTTTTGTAAAATCCACAAACTTTGCCACAAAGCCTTCAATTCCCTCGTCCAAATCATTAATATAACACAAGGAGTAGCGGCTCCAGCACCGATCCTTGCGGAATTGCCTCCTACAACTGGATCAGGGATTGCAGCATCCTGATCCTCACCAAAACCTGGCTGAACTCTGATGTTCCCGCCAGCGCCATTGAGCTAGCGGGACGACACATACTCCGAGCGGACAGAACATCTGACTCCGGTAAGACCAGAGGTGGGGTCTGTGCATGTATGTAAACAAACATGGTGCACAGACACCACCATCATTGAGAGTCACTGCTCAGCCAACCTTGAGTTCCGCTTGGTTAAGTGCAGACCTTTCTATCTGCCCAGAGAGTTTACCTCCACTGTTGTGACTGCAGCCTATATCCCTCCTGATGCTAATGCCAAGCTTGCAATGAAAGAACTGCATATTGCCATTAGCAAACAACTGACCCTCAATCCAGACGCAGCCTTCATTGTTGCGGGTGACTTCAATCACTCCAACCTGAAGACTGTACTCCCCAAATTCCACCAACATGCCTCCTTCGCCACTAGAGAGGACAAGACACTGGACAAAGTCTACACCAACATGGCTGAAGCGTACAAAGCCATCCCCCTCCCCCACCTGATCAGTCTGATCACTTATCATTGTTCCTGCTCCCTAAGTACCCCCCACTCATCAGACGCGTTAAACCCACAGTGAGGACAGTCAAGGTTTGGTCAGATGAAGCGGACTCCACACTCCAGCAGCGTTTGGGTAACACTGACTGGGATGCATTTGCAGCTCAGGCCACCCTTGACTCCCACACTGACATTGAAGCCTATACTTCCGCTGTTCTGGACTTCATCAACTCCTCCATCAACAGTGTCACCACTCTCAAACAAATCACCACAAACTCGAATCAGAAGCCATGGATGAACAGCGAGGTCAGGCGACTGCTGAAAGCACGGGACTCGGCTTTCAGGTCAGGCGATGACCATGCCTATAGGTCATCGAGGGCCAATCTGAAGAGGGGCATCAAGAACGCCAAACACAGATACAAGCTGCTGATCAAGGAGCACTTCGACAGCAACTCTGACCCCCGACGCATGTGGCATGGCATCCAGGCCATCACTGACTACTGAACCACCAACTCCACCCCCACTTCCAGCGACGCATCCTTCCTGGAGGAACTCAATCACTTTTATGGCCGCTTTGAAAGGGACAACCAAGAGTTGGCCATCAAGGCTGTGCTCCCTGATGACCACCAGCCCCTCACACTCAACCCCTACGATGTGCACTGGCACTGAGTAGGATCAATGTACATAAGGCTGCCGGCCCTGACGGCATCCCCGGGCGCGTCCTCAGGACCTGTGCTGCACAGCTGACAGACGTCTGGACTGACATCTTCAACCTGTCACTTGCCCAAGCAGTTATCCCCACGTGCCTTAAAACCACCTCCATCGTGCCAGTGCCAAAACACTCCACTGCGGCGAGCCTCAATGACTTCCGCCCAGTTGCACTCACCCCTATCATCGCCAAGTGCTTTGAAAGGCTGGTCATGGCACACCTCAAATGCTGCCTACCTCCCACTCTGGACCCCTACCAGTTTGCATACCGCAAGAACAGGAGCATGGAGGATGCCATCTCAACGGCACTCCGCTCCGCCCTCTCCCACCTCGACAACAGAAACACTTATGTGAGAATGCTGTTCATCGACTACAGCTCAGCATTCAATACCATTATCCCCTCGAAATTGATCGCCAAACTCGATGACCTGGGCATCAACCCCTCCCTCTGCAATTGGTTACTGGACTTTCTAACCAACAGACCACAGTCTGTTAGGTTGGATAACCACTCCTCTTCTACGCTCACCCTGAACACTGGCGTATCGCAGGGCTGCGTGCTGAGCCCCCTCCTCTACTCCCTCTTCACCTACGACTGCACACCTGTACATGGTACCAACACCAGCATCAAGTATGCAGATGACCTGACGGTGATTGGCCTCATCAGCAACAACGATGAGTCTGCCTACAGGGTGGAGGTTTAGCTCCTAACAGCATGGTGTGCCGACAATAACCTGGCCCTCAACTCCAAGAAGACCAAGGAGCTCATTGTTGACTTCAGGAGATCGAGAGGCTGCACGCAGAACCCCCATCCTTATCAACGGGACGGAGGTGGAACGTGTCTCCAGCTTTATGTTCCTGGGGGTCAACATCTCCGATGACCTCTCCTGGACCCACAACACATCCTCGCTGATCAAGAAGGCTCACCGGCGTCTCTTCTTCCTGAGGAGACTTAGAAGGTCCACCTGTCTCCCCAGATTCTGGTGAACTTCTACCCGCTGCACCATCGAGAGCATCCTTACCAACTGCATCACAGTATGGTGTGGTAACTGCTCTGTTGCCACCGGAAAGCTCTGCAGAGGGTGGTGAAGATCGCCCAACGCATCACATAGAACATAGAACATAGAAATTAGAGGAGTCCATTCATTCGCCTCGAGCCTGCACCGCCATTCAATATGATCATGGCCATCCAACTCCGGCCACAAGGGCCACATCCAACTCACTCTTAAATATAGTCATATCACTTCTCAGAGTCTGTCCATAGTAAAAATGCCTGCGCAGGGCGCACAGCATCGTCAGGGACAGCTCACACCCCAACCATAGACTGTTTACCCTCCTCCCATCCGGGAGATGCTACAGGTCCCTCCGCTGCTGTACCAGCAGGTTCAAGAAAGCTTCTTCCCTGCGGCTGTCACACTTCTCAACGCTGCACCTCAATGACTGCCTGTCTCCACCCCCCCCCCCCCCCCCCCCCCCCCCCCCCCCCCGACTATCCAATCACCAGCAAATTGCATGGATACCACTGCATATGTATATGTATTACTTGTTTATTCGTAAGTTCACCCTTTGGAGATACCAACTGCATTTCGTTGTCTCTGTATTGTACACTGCACAATGACAATTAAAGATTGAATTGAATTGAACGCCACTAGTCACTGGCAGCCAATCAGAAAATGCCTCCTGTCTGTCATTGTCACAGATGGCAGATAGACCTTCCTAGGAGTGAATCTACGAAAAACAACTAGGACAGATGGTGTCTCCAGCCATGTCCTCGGAACCTGCATGGGCCAGATGGCAGGAGTGTTCACAGACATCTTTAACCTCTCTCAGCAGGTTGGGTTAGTGGGCAGATGCATGGCTGATGAAGTTTAATGCGGATAAATGTGAGGTTATCCACTTTGGTAGCAAAAACAGGAAGGCAGATTACTATCTAAATGGCGCCAAGTTAGGAAAAGGGGAAGTACAACGGGATCTGGGGGTCATTGTACGTCAGTCTATGAAATTTAGCATGCAGGTACGACAGGCAGTGAAGAAAGCAAATGGCATGTCGGCCTTTATAACAAGAGGATTCGAATATAGGAGCACAGAGTTCCTTCTGCAGTTGCACAGTGCCCTAGTGAGACCACACCTGGAGTATTGTGTGCAGTTTTGGTCCCCTAATTTGAGGAAGGACATTCTTGCTATTGAGGGAGTGCAGCAAAGGTTTACAAAGTTAATTCCCGGGATGGCGGGACTGTCATATGCTGAGAGAATGGAGCAACTGGGCTTGTACACTCTGGAGTTTAGAAGGATGAGAGGGAATATCATTGAAACATATAAGATTGTTAAGAGTTTTGACAGCACGCAGACCCTTCTTCAGGAAGAGGATATAGTGAGAGATAAAGAACAATGAATGAAAGATATGCAAAAAAGTATCGACTAGTGCGACTGGGTGGGGGAGGGAGATAGAGATAGAGGGAATGGGGCGAGGGCTGAGGGAGATGTTCCCAATGTTTGGTGAGTCCAGAACCAGGGGCCACAGTTTAAGAATAATGGCCCTGTCTCACGGTGCGAGTTGACCCACGAGTGACCCCGAGTGACAGACTCGTGTGTGCACGAGATCCCAAGTTGATGTTCAAGTGTTTGAACCGAGTTCCCACGGGTACGGTATTTTGCCGTTTACTGCGATAGAAACATAGAAATTGGGTGCAGGAGCAGGCCATTCGGCCCTTCGAGCCTGCACCGCCATTCAATATGATCATGGCTGATCATCCAACTCAATATCCTGTACCTGCCTTCTCTCCATACCCCCTGATCCCTTCAGCCACAAGGACCACATCCAACTCCCTCTTAAATATGGCCAACGAACTGGCCTCAACTACCTTCTGTGGCAGAGAATTCCACAGATTCATCACTCTCTGTGTGAAAAACGATTTTCTCATCTCGGTCCTAAAAGACTTCCCCCTTATCCTTAAACTGTGACCCCTTGTCCTGGACTTCCCCAACATCGGGAACAATCATCCTGCATCTAGCCTGTCCAATCCCTTAAGAATTTTGTGAGTCTCTATGAGATCACCCCTCAATCTTCTAAATTCCAGCGAGTACAAGCCGAGTCTATCCAGTCTTTCTTCATATGGAAGTCGTGCCATCCCAGGAATCAGTCTGGTGAACCTGGCGAACCAGTCTGGCGATGTTCCAAGTTCGTCTCCAGAGTTAACCAAGTTCGTCTCCCGAGCTGACAACGTCTCCTGACGTACTCCTGAGCTGACAACCTCTCCTGAAAAGTTGACACAGTGTTTCTAATGGGCCCTTCGGCCCACCAAGTCCACGCCGACCAGCGACACTAGCATCATCCTACACACGAGGCTCAATTAACATTTTTAGTTACATTTACATTTACTAAATTTTTCATTTTTAGTTACATTTTTAGACAAGTTACAACCAAAGCCAATTAGCCTTCTTCAGAAAAAAATCTGAGATTTGAAGAATTGTCCGAAACGTCTCCTGCCCACATTCCGGGCCCACTGAGTTCCTCCAACATTTTGGGTTTTGAGTGAAATTGGTAGGATTGCTCTGATAGCCACCATCAGGGCCGGTCCTAGGCCGATTGGACCGAATTTTCCAAATTGGGCCCCGCGCCCAAGGGGGGGCCCCCGCGTTAATTTTCCGTATTTCATATGGAAATACCAATTCGCTTTGTCAAATAAAGATTTTTTTTTTAAACATTCCCCATACGGATTTTTTTACATGGAATACAAGCGCTGTACTGTCATCAGACACAAACGATGTGTTAACCACTGTGGTGTTAACAGCCAGTTGTGTTAACAGCTAGTAGTTAACAAGTAGTTATCCAATGCGTCAACAATGCATTGATCCACATTCCTCAGTAAATGTGTAATTGTGTTTTAGATGAAGTATTAATGACGCTGCGTTCCTTTGAATACAATTCACGCGGCGTCATTAACACTTCTTCAAAACATAATGACATTTTACTCTGGAATGTAGATTGATGCATTGATGACACATTGAGAATTTCTTAGCACTCATCATCATGAATACGAACTTCCTTTTGGTAAAGTTCTTGGTGTGCAGGTTAGTCATTCAATTTACCTACCGACCCACATTGTGTCTCCCCGTCTTTCGCTCTCTCCCTCCCTCTCTCGCGCGCGCTCTCTCTCGCCCATTCCCCACCTCTCTCTCTAGCTTTCTCGGCATTCCCGGAATCATTGACGTTTTGCGGTACACACAAATGCTGGAGAAACTTAGCGGGTGAGGCAGCATCTATGGAGCGAAGGAAATATGCAACGTTTCGGGTCGAAACCCTTCTTCAGACCCGGCTATTTCCTTCGCTCCATAGATGCTGCCTCAAGCCCTGTCGCACTGTGCGACTTCACCCAAGAGCTTAAAATCTCTGTGTAGCATCTCTATTCCTATCTTCAAATTCCCATTTTGAAATAAAATGCAGTTTTCGACTTAAACATTTCGCAACAGGATTGCAATTCGTCGAATTCCCACGCATTTTCAATCATCGTTCGATTCGGTGTAATTTTCACACCTGGTTGATGTAGTTTTTTTTAAAGATGCAGTACATTACAATTGCGAAATTTTTGTCGAAAGTTTTATTTTATTTCAAAGTGTGAATTGGAAGATAGGGACAGAGATGCTACAGTGATGGCTGCATCTGCGCTTCCTTTGTGTTGGGCCCGTGACGGCTCCTGGTAAGTGATATGATCCCTCCACAGGTGCTGCCTTGCCCGCTGAGTTCCTCCAGCACTCTGTGTTTTTTGTTTGGCTCTGAAGTTGAAGGTGGACCCCCCTGTGTCTACGTTCAACTCCCTGTCTGTGGTGGCTCAGCGGGATGGGCAGGGGCTCTGGGGAGAGGGTCATCCAGCTCAAGAATGGGTCAGCGGGCGATGGATAACAGGACAGCGGGCGGTAGAGCTTACTCCATATGTCAGTGCAAGGATCCTCAATTGATCCCTTGATCGCGCTGACACAGGAGTAAGCTCCACCGCCCGCTGTGATGTTATCCATCACCCGCTGACCCACTCCGCTCTATGACCTTTGCTCTTGAGCTGGTCTCCTCACTGTTCAGATGGAGAGCACTGCCAGTGGTGGGCGGGCCGGCAGAAGCCGCTGAGATGGCAGTCGGTTCCGCTGTCCGGTGATGGAGGCTGCCCGTAGCCACGCGAGCTGCTTCCCTCCCCGGCCACAATGCAGTAGCTCCATGCTCGGAGCGCCACGGCAGCAGTGAGTGAGATACAGGCATGAACCCGACCCTCTCCTTCTCAGCGCTCCTTCCCTCCTCGCAACGTCGGCTAGATCCCCACACGCTGTGAAAGGAACTGAAAGGAACTAATTGTCATCTCACGCACGTAATTAAAAATCCCAATCGGGCCCCGCACCTCCTAAGGCCGGCCCAGGCCACCATAGACTTGTTGGGCCGAACAGGTCCCGTGTCATAAGGAAATGATTCTGCGGTTCGCCGTTTTTTGCTCTGTCCAGCACAGAGTGCCCAGCCCACGGGTTAACACGTTAGACTCACGAGACACTAAGGTCAACGCACGTGCCCTACGTTATTACAATGAGTTAAAATGTTTCATTTTTTATCTTGAACAGTGAATTTGACTCGTGGAAAAAAACAAACATGTTTGATTTTTTTTCACGAGATCAAGTTTCACGGGTACCTGCCGTTAGCGCCACGAGTGGACAAGTTGATCACGCGAGTTCCGACGTTGCCGCTACGTTCCTGGTACGTGATCACCACGAGTGAAAGCTCGGGGTCACTCGTGGGCCAACTCGCACCATGAGACAGGGGTTTAAGGAGTAAACCATTTAGAACGGGGACGAGGAAACACCTTTTCTCACAGAGAGTGGTGAGTCTATGGAATTCTCTGCCTCAGAGGGCGGTGGAGGTGGGTTCTCTGGATGTTTTCAAGAGAGAGCTAGATGGGGCTTTTAAAAATAGCGGAGTCAGGGGATATGGGGAGAAGGCAGTAATGTGGGTACTGATTAGTGATGATCAGCCATGATCACATTGAATGGCAGTGCTGGCTCGATGGGCTGAATGGCCTACTCCTGCCTATTTGTCTATTGTCTACCATGAAGTGCTTCAAGGGGGTGGTCAAGGTGCACTTTGACTCCAACCTTCCAGACTGCCTTTAATCACTGCAATTTGTCTAATGTTGCAACAGGTTCCTCTACCTGTTTCTACACTCATGCTTGGACCATTTGAATAGAAAGGACATCTATGCCAGATTCCTCTTAATTGGCTATAGCTCTGCCTCTATTACCTTAATTTCAACCAAATTTATCTCCAAACCTTCAGACCTAGAAATCAGCAGCGTTCTTCAATTTCCAGACTCATTGTCCAAATCAGGAAAGATAGGCCCCACAACATCCTCTACAATAATTCTCAACACTGGTGCTGCACAAAGATACATTCTCAGCCCCTTTCTATATATACACCCTCAATGGCACAGCCAAAATCTGTTTCAACTCCGTTTACGAATTTGCAGATGACAGCTTGCTGGACCTCGAATCGTGACCAGACAGAATACAGGAAGGAGATAAAGAGCTTAGTCTCATGGGGTGTAGACGAAAATCTTTCCTTGAATGCCAGCAAAATGAAGGAACCAGTCATCGACTTCAGGAAACGGGACGGTGTACGCACCTCAGTCAGCATTAATGGCACTGGAGATGGTTGAGTCCTTCAAGTTTCTAGTCGTAAATATCACCAACGCCGTCTTCCTCTAACCACATTGACACTACAGTCAAGTAAGCACACCAACAGTTCTGCCTAAAATCGCAAGAAATTGCGGAGAGTTGTGGATGCAGCCCAGTCTCAGTCCATCACACAAAACTAGCAGAAAATACAAAAGCTTGAAAGCATCTGCCTCTGGATTCAGGAATAGCTTCTTCCTCATTTTTATTAGAGTAGTTGACGGTCCTCTCATAAGCTGAGGATATGGTTCTGATCTTCCACCCAACCTCATTGAGGCCCCTGCAATCTTTTTTTTAATTCTGTACATTCTCTGTAGCTGTAACATGATAGTCTGCACTCTTTATTTTGTTTTGCACTGTTTGTTGCACTTGCGTATGACTGTAATCATGTATAGTATTTGACTGGACAGCATGTAAAACTGTTTTTCTGCTATCTCAGTACACATCTCATTAATAAACTGATACCAATGGAATAAAGTGCGTAGGAAGGAACTGCAGATGCTGGTTTAAACTGAAGATAGACACAAGAAGCTGGAATAACTCAGCGGGACAGGCAGCGTCTCTGGAGAGAAGGAATGGGTGGCGTTTCGGGTCGAGACCCCTCTTGAGACTGCTTAGGAGTAAGGAAAACTCCTTATTTGGTCTCCAAATCTGAGGAAGGACATTATTGCCATAGAGGGAGTGCAGAGAAGGTTCACCAGACTGATTCCTGGGATGTCAGGACTGTTTTATGAAGAAAGACTGGATAGACTCGGTTTATACTCTCTGGAATTTAGGAGATTGAGAGGGGATCTTATAGAAACTTACAAAATTCTTAAGGGTTTGGACAGGCTAGATGCAGGAAGATTGTTCCCGATGTTGGGGAAGTCCAGGACAAGGGGTCACAGCTTAAGGATAAGGGGGAAATCCTTTAAGACCGAGATGAGAAAGACTTTTTTCACACAGAGAGTGGTGAGTCTCTGGAACTCTCTGCCACAGAGGGTAGTTGAGGCCAGTTCATTGGCGGTGCTGACTTTAACATCGCAGAGGCCTGGGATCTTTCGCCAACAATCGCCAGTGTTGGAGCTCCGTCCAGCTTGGCCTGAAGACTTCGGAAGCCGCGGTCTCCGGTAGGAAGGGGTTAGGGATTAGGGTTCCGTTCCGACGTCGGAGTTCCATCATCCCGGCGAGAGGGCCTGAAACGAGGGCCCGTTGCGGCGACTGCGGAGGGCTCAAAGGCCCCGAGGAAGAGGAAGATGATTGAACTTTGTTGCTTTCCCTCACAGTGGGAAACGTTGATTCCGCTGTGGGAGATGTTTATGTTAAATTCTATAGTGTTGTGCTTATTTTAACTGTATGGCTGCATGGTAACTCAAATTTCACTGCACCAGTTGGTGTATGTGGCAATAAATGTGACCTATACACCAGGAGGTGCAGATCCAGAGCCAGCAACATAATGAGGGACCCCTACCACCCCAGCAACGGATTGTTCTAGCTGCTATGCTCATGCAAGCGCCTCTGCTGTCATGCTGTGAAAACAGAGAGGATGAGACGCAGTTTCTTCCCACAGGCCATCTGGACTGTAAACCCTTATCTCACCAGGGACTAATTTACTGTTGTGTTGTGTTCTTTTTAATTTTTTTTTTCTAAAATGTAAATACTGGTTCTGTTCTGTTGTTTTTGCACAATCCGCAGGCATTGCCTCTTTCACAGCACGTCTTGTATGTGTATGTGACAAATAAAGTTGACTTGACTTGGCTACTCTCCATGGTGGCTTCATTCTAGTCGCCGCTAAATTTTCAACGTTGAAAAATCCGCGTGGGCAAGGTTTTGTGTGTGAATGTTGAATGGAGAGATTTGAGAGCGAGTCCCCCCCTCTAGTTTGACTCCGAGAGCCGAGTGTGTGTCCCAGATCTGGGGATTCGGCGGGGGAGAGAGAGAGACGCGCACACACGGGAAAGCCTGTTTACTAAAAGGTCGAAAAATGGGATTTTGTCGAAGGAGAGAAATGTGTAACCGGCAGCCGGGCAGGGCATGGACTTACAGAAAACAGAAAAGCAGAAAACGGGATTTCGTCAAAGGAGAGAAATGTGTAAACAGAAGCCAGCCAGGCAGCCAGCTCATGGACTTGGAGAAAGCAACACACAATGCAAAGAAATACTGAGAAATGTCGACATATTCTGCTTGAGACTGTGGCCCGAGAGTCCAGCAGAGCCATTGGCAAGGATTTCGTCAAAGGAGAGAAATGTGTAAACAGCAGGCAGCCAGGCAGCCAGGCACATGGTCTTGCAGAAAGCAACAGAATGCAAAGAAATACTGAGAAATATTTGCTTGAGACTGTGGCCCGAGAGTCCAGCAGAGCTACTGGCAAGGGCGGAAAGTTTAATTTGTACATTTAAAACAATATTTTTGCTTGCTTGCTTGCTTGTTATTAAAGTGATTTACAATTTTCTTACAATGAAAAAAAAACAACGGTGAAAAATCCGCGGCGACCATAATGAGGCAGCAACTAGTTCCCAGAATGAGGGAACTCCTCGCGACCATAAAGGCGACTCCCCAGCAACTACCCGCGAACATGTGGCGACCGCATGGTGGGGGGGTGTGTGTGTGGTTCATTTTCGTCCAAACGCTAGGCCACAGCCTTCCCACTTTCACACATTTTACTCACATTTTTCCCAATTGAGGCGATAAACATCTGTCGCATTCCCACCTATATTTCCGAACTTTTTAATCGTTTAAAGTTTTAAAAACAGTTCGAGAACTCAACCATTTCGGAAATAAAAACCCGACTGATGTCACAATGCACTCGCAGGACGGGACACTCCGGGAGGGAGGGACACACCAGTGCTCACGTGGCGGAGGCTGCCAACACCCAGTGGGGCGGGTGGTGCTGGAGTGGGGGCCGAGCCTGGGGCTTGGGTTGGGGCCATGACCGGGGCCAAATAAGAAGCCGCCACTGGAACCAAGGACAAGCGTGGGTCCGGGGTCTGGGACGAGCCCGGAGATGAACTCATAGCCTGCACTATAGCTCAGGCGGCGGCCGAGCTGACGGCTGGAGTCTACAGCCAGGGCTGGGCCGAATACGAGAACCAGGCCGAGTTCCAGGCCCTGATGCTGCTCTACAACCTGGGTATGTCCTGGGGCAGGGAATGGGAGTGAGGGGAGGAGGATGGGGGGGTGGAGGAGGGAGATGCCCCATCCCTCTCTAACCCCCCTCCCTCTCTACCCCCTCCCTCTCTACCACCCTCCCTCTCTACCCCCTCCCTCTACCCACCCTCCCTCTCTACCCCCTCCCTCTCTACCACCCTCCCTCTCTACCTCCCTCCCCCCCCTCTCTGACCCTGCCTCCCTCTCTGACCCCTTCCCTCTCTGACCCCCCTTCCCTCGCTAGGGATTGAAGAGGGAGGGTGAAGAGGAGGAGGAGGAGGGAGTGCTGTGGATGAGGCAAAATGAGCTGCTCCTGTAGAGTTGGGGGCTATGCGTAAGTGGTGCAGTATTGCATCGGGGGAATGGCTTGCGTTGGGGGGACGGATGAGTGGTGGAATCCTGCGCTGGGGAGCAAACCCAACAGGTCTGCACTTGGTCTAAATGCTGAAAGCCAGCTATTCATTACTTTAATTATATTTTTCAGTTACTTTTTATTATTCCTTATTAGGTAATAGGGAGCTTGGTATAAATAAATGACATGAGGAAATTGTAGATTCGTGACTCATGTTATGAGTAGCATAATTATAGATCTCTATTTATACCTGGAATATAAAGAGTAAGGGTAAAAGAGTAAAGAATAATTTCATGAAATTACTCAAAGATCATTTATTGGGAAGGAATGTGAACTCTGACTCTTCTTTTTATCAAATTAATTATAATGTAACTGAGTGAATTTAACAACAATAAATTAAACCCAGCTCAAATCCAGACGGGCAGAGAAATAATGAGCCAGAAGTCTTATACGTAACTGATTTATTTTTTAAATGAACATCTTTTCTTTCCCCTCAGGTATTTGGACTGCTGGTGTGGATACTAATAGCCAGTACAGAGTATTTCTCCGTCTCTGCCTTTGGTTGGGTGATGTTTGTGGCTGTCTTTTATTGGGTGCTCACAGTCTTCTTTTTAATCTTCTACATCACCATGGTGTATACGAAGATTCCTCAGATACCGTGGACAACGGTGGTGAGTGGCCTGATGACTTGGACTTATTCCTAAATTCAACTTTATACCTTAAGGGCCTGTCCCACTTGAGCGTTATTTGCGCGTCATTTACGCGACATCGTTTGCCCGTCACGATGCACCATCATTTACGTGTCACGCACGCATCGAGGCGCGCACATGGTGTGCATGGCGCGTAGTGAGATGTGGTGGCGTAGGCGGTCACATGCGGCGCCCCAGAAATTTGGGATTCATAAAACCTTCGCGCACCACCTGCGTGACGTGCAAATGATGCCCAAGTGGGACAGGCCCTTTACTTTTTCTCCCTTACCTGCTTTGCTGAACATACTGATCATGTTAGGATAATGGTTTTGTTGTGTATGTTGCCCAATAAGCATCTGCCTGTATGAGCTCAGAAGATGAGTGTGATCAGGTGATAGATACAAAATGCTGGAGCAACTCAGCGGGACAGGCAGCATCTCTGGAGAGGTGTCGTTTCGGGTCCAGGCCCTTCTTCAGACTAGTCTGGGGAAATGGAGATGAGAGATGTAGAGAGGTATAGAACAAATGAATGAACGGTATGCAAAAAAGTAACGATGATAAATGAAACAGGCCATTGTTAGCAGTATGCTAGGCGAGAATGAGAAGCTGGTGCGACTTGGGTGGAGGAGGGATGGAGAGAGGGAATGCAGGGGTTACTTGAAGTTGGAGAAATCAATATTCATATCACTGAGTTGCAAGCTGCCCAAGCGAAATATGAGATGCTGTTCCTCCAATTTGCACTTCGCCTCACTCTGACAATGGAGGAGGCCTAAGACAGCAGGTGTTTTTATTAGAGCCCTATTGCTAAACCGGATTCTGCCTTCTCATGACACAGACGTACATCTGGCAGAAACAGAATCACGGGTTAAATTTTAGTTCCTCTAGTTCAAAGGCTGCAATCTGCTTTTGTGCTATTTTAGTTTTAACTGAGATTAATTTAAAAACAATGGTAGGTAGCCTACAGGGATTGTGCAAGAAGTCTTGTAATGTAAGCAGAATACAATATCATGTTTTTTCAATGCATATAAAAGTAGTTCATTGATAATAAAGATGGCATACAGCCATTGTAAGAGTAAGGCAAAATGCAAATTGGAGGATTAGCATCTCATATTTCGCGTGGACAGCTTAAAACCTAGTGGTATGAATATTGATTTCTCTCACATAAAGTAACCTCTGCATTCCCTCTCTCCAAACCTCCCCACCCAAGTCGAACAGCTTCAAAGTAATCTTTGTTGAGTCTCATTGTCTGGACTCGTTCTCGCCTAACAAACAGCGAACAATGGCCTGTTTCCTTTATCATCATTCATTATTTGCATATCTTTCATTCATTTGTTCTGTATCTCTCTCTCTACATCACCGTCTATATCTCTTGTTTCCCTTTCCCCTGAAGAAGGGTCTCGACCAGAGATATCACCTATTCCTTTTTTCTAGAGATACTGTCTGACCCGATGAGTTACTCCAGCTTTCTGTGTCTGTCTTTGGCATACAGCCATTTATACTAGTCCTACACTAATCCAGTTTTCTTATTCTTCCTTTGTTCACCAACTCCTCATTGATTCTGCCACTCATTTACACACAAGGGATAATTTACAGTAACCAGTATCACCCCACATATCCTTGGAATATAAAATAAACCGGATCCCCTGGAGGAAACCCACATGGTCACAGGAATATGTACATTCCATACTGACAGCACCAGAGGTCAGGATTGAATCCAGGTTCCAGGAGTTTGAAAGAAGCACCTTTCTTTACTAGTTGTCCCACCATGCCATCTCAAAATCTCATGCATTACAGTGTTTCTACAATTGATAGAATGAATGTAGCAACAATAAATAAAACGTTTCATTTTGATATAACATTTGAATTAATGTCACAGATTATTCTGTTATTGATTTTGTTTCATTCCGAATTTCACATTTGCTGAAGTCACTTTAAATGTATGTCAGAAGATTGTGGAATTAAAACTCCACCTGAGAGATATCTAAACTAATACCTTTGTATGAAGATATTTTCTGCCTGCCCCAGTGTAAGCCATGTGCTCCAGTGTCACGGACAACATTTTTTCTCGTCAACCAATAATGTAAAAACAGGTTTAAGTGGTCAGGTTTTCTCAGTTGTTATCTGTGGACCTTGTTGTGTGGATAATAAATGTTATATTTGCCAAAGTAAGCTACAATGCTTATACCATAGTTATTTAGGAGGCATAATCCATTAAACTAAACTGAATATATAAAAGTGATGATATTAGTTTGAGTTTATTTTTGATGAGGTATCTAAGAAGTTTGGGGGGCTGGGTGGCAGACATTAGCAAGATATTCAACGTGGCTGATCAATAAGCCCAAAGCATGTAAGATCCAAGACGAGCTAGCTAATTCACTCAAAAATTGGCTTGGTGAAAAGAGGCAGAGGGTAGCAGTAGAAATATGCTTTTCTTATTGGAATCTGACCAGCAGTGTACTTCAGGGTTTAGTGCTGAGAGCTTTGTTTGTAGTGTATATATTAAGAACTTGATTAAGAATGTAGGAGGTATAATTTGTATATATGAAGATGAGGGTGATGGTGTGGATGTTGAGGAAGCAAGATTGTCCAAGGCTACATTAAGCTATAGATCAGAAGTACAGCCAGGCAGAACGATGGTGGATGGTATTTTATTCCGACATATCCAAGTTGATGTACTTTGGTTAAACAGAAAGGGCTAGGAGATACAGTAATTTAGTAAAGCACTAAACAATGTTGTTGAGCAGATGGACCTCAGGTTCCAAATTTGTCGTACCCTGAAAATGCCAACATAGGTCAATAAGGGTGGTAAACACATATGACATGCGAATATAAAATTACGAGGCTATGTTGCAATCTTACAAAACACTGGTTCAACTGTACATGGAATATTGCCTGCCGTTCTCATTGTGACACTATAGGAAACATTTAGATGCTCTGGAGATAGTACAGAGGAGATTCACCAGGATGTTGCCTGGAGAGGAGAACATTAGTTATCAGGAGAGATTGGATAGGCTGGGCTTATTTTTCCAGAAATGAAGGAGACTGAAGGGTTATCAAAAACGTAGGAGGTATAGAAATCTTTGATTGTCAGAATATTTTCTCATTGCAAGGCTGTCATAAACAAGGGGACATAGGTTTAAGGTGAGAGTAAGGACTTTTAAAGGGGACTAGTGGAGTATTTATTTATGTACTGAGTGGTTGATATCAGGAAAATGCTGCCAGAGAAGGTGGTGGAATCAAAAACAATCTATGTATTTAGGAGAAATTAGGACAGGCAGTTGAATAGGTGTGGGTGGGTGGGGGGGGGGGGGGGGGGGGGGGGGGGGGGCACAGAATTTTTGATTTTGTTATACGATCTAATGTGGGTTTTTTGTTAGATAGGAATTAGTATAGATGGGCATAAAGGTTATTATGGATGTGTAGGAAGGAACTGCGGATGCCGGTTTACACTGAAGATAGACACAAAATGCTGGAGTAACTTAGTGGGACAGGCAGCATATTGGAGAGAAGGAATGGGTGATGTTTTGGGTTGTGAGAGTGAAGGATGAGGGAACCGAGATATGGAAGGGTATAAAGAACATGTAATTTGTGAAAAGGACAGATCAAAATAGATGATGATCAAGGAAATGTATAATTGTTCATTGTTGGATGAGGCATACAAGCAATAAAATTAATCAGTAGGATGGTGAAACTAGTAGGAGAACTAGGGTGGGGGATGGACAGAGCGAAAAACAATTGTTACTTGAAATTGGAGAAATCAATATTCATACCGCTGGATTGTAAGCTGCCCAAGCAAAATATGAGGTGCTGTTCTGCCAATTTGCATTTGGCCTCACTGACATGTAGGTATTGGCCAGACCAGAAAGGTCATATAGAGGGGTTGCACGTAAGCTCATCCGGTCAAAGGGCGTGCCGCACATTGCAGCTCAATCCATGTGGAGGACATGGCAGCCTACGGCATACACTGTTAATACACGAAAACCGCTGAAATGGTCAATTTACGTGGTGTAAATAATTGTGGAAATCGTGGGTACGCCGTGAAGACATTTATCTTACTCATGTAATTCGGCAAAAGTGAAATAAATGATGGTAGAGGGAGAAGCACAGCTGATGGACAACAAACAGGCTAAAGTGGCTTTGGTTTAGAACATTGCCCTGGCAGAGATCATGTATTAAAAATATTGGGGTTATCGCGTTTGCTCACAGGGCTTTTAAATTTTTTTTTACTCGGTCCATGTTCTCAAGTGGTTTTTTACATGCAAAACAAACGCTTCTGAAGCAAATTGGGTTATCATTAACAAATCTCCTGAATTGATGGTGTGGAAAGTGTGGTGGATTTTCTATCATTATGCTATTGAGATGTATATTTTGGCAAATAATAAAATTGTCGGCTGACAGGCATGGGAAATAAACACCCACTCTCTTTCAAAGATTGTCAATTTGGCTCGAGGTTGATTAGGAGTGTGCAATTAATGGATAATGATATGATTAGATAAATTTAGCTTCAGAACATTTCTTTTTTGCACGTTACACAACTTTGAGAACCATGGGCATTTAAAATTTTTACAGATGATATTATCACTTCTAAACTTTTTTAGATACCAAAGAAATCGAGTTTGAAAGCGGCACAAATAATGCCTTTCTGTTGATGATGCCGTGAGCAAACGTGATAATTCCCAATATTTTCAATCTCGATATCTGCATGGCCAATGTTCGCCAACACTTTAAGCTGTTGTTGTCCCTTCAGCTGTCGCTTCTCTCTACCATCAGGTTCTCCTCACTTTTGGAATTCTGAAGTAGGAAAACGTCCCTCACCGTTACCCCTACCCCGAATTTCGCACAATTATTTACATTTTGTCCAACAAACCCAATTTTTTAAACAAAAATTGACCATATTCCGGCGGTTATTTAAGGCAGTAAGAAAGTATGTGTTTACGTGTAATAAACAGTGTATGCCGTAGACGCCATCTCTTCCACAGGATTGAGCTGCTCCGTGCGTCAATGCCCTTTGACCCGATGACCATTACGTGCAACCCCCTATACGATTGGGAAGGGGAGTTGAAGTGTTTGGCCACCGGGAGATAGTGTTGGCCATAGTGGGGAGATAGTGAGACGTGATTGCGTAGGCAGTGATGTGAGGTCAGCGCACGGCGGGCCCCAGGATTTTGGGATTCTCAAAATCCTCCGCACGCCCACCTGCATGATGCGCAAATGACACCCAAGTGGGACAGGCCCTTATAAGGTCCTTACGAAGAATGAGTTCTTATAAATATCTGTCCTGGCGAATCTGCATGTCATTACTCTTTCTTGTTCTCCTTTCTGTTTGAGTATGTTATGTATCTATCTGCAGTTATGCCCACGATCCCCTTTTGAATCTATGACTTTGATACAAAGTTTTTGCCTCCCATTTCTGCATAGCATTCTATAATAGCGTTAATCTAGTTGTTAAGATTGGTAATATTGTGTGTTTCAACTGCAGGGTTTGAGTTTTAATGCCAGTGCTGCTTTGTTGTACCTCTTAGCTCATTGTGATGTGGTCTCTTACTATAAACCAAGCTAAAAAAGCTACAGACAACAACTGCTGGATAGCCTCCACAGTAAGTGCACCCTTAACTTTATCCTTTCTCCTACAGGACTAATACACTGTTTTAGGTGTAAACAAAAGCCAAACAGTTTAAATCACATGTGAATTAGCAAATGTAATGTTGAAACAAATGTCAAAATGAACAATTGTTTTTTTTACCTTTGGTTGCCTTTTCAAATGAATGTCAACCATTCACAGCAAACAATACTTTTTAATGTTCTATTTTCTGCATAACCATTCTTCTCTTGATAAGTTAAATTGTACCTGACCCTTTAACACATCCTATTTAGCACCAAAACGAAGAGAAAAATTTTACAGTGAAATGGGTGCAATCGATCTTGATACTTCAGACTGACAGCTTGATTCCTTTGGCCAAATGGGTCCATGTTATTCGCTCTAGCAAAGCAATCCTATCCAGTCCGTGTTTCGCCATCGTCCTCTCCGCAAACACCCTGTCACAGTCCTTTTCAATCAATCACCTTTTTGGAATTCTTTTAACCACTTAACATTAAAAGGAGGGATAAATTGCAATGAAAACAGGATAAAGGAATGAACCAAGGTTAACAGAATTAAGTTATTTAGTCCTTAAACTTTGGGCTTCACAACATGAGAGATTTGTGCAGATCAGGGGTGTATTTATGTGAAATCATTGCCATTCCGTATATTTCATCACATTTACATTCATTCAAAATATCTACTTATAAAAGCCAAAAACGTGGATTATCCCACGGCAGCCTGAACCCAACCCTACATAAAAACCCTATACCACAAAACCCTTAATAATCAAACAACACCCTCTCATAACCACATGCCCATGCCACAAAACTCAACCATCCTGGAGATCCAGGGACCAATAAGAGGGCCTTGCATGGTCTAATAAATCCCCAATGAACGTTGTAAATAGAGGAAATAACGTGTGTAAACCAAGGAAATGAGGTGTGGAACTAAGAAATAACAGATCTGTTAATTGAGCTTACTTGGATACCAGTGTCCATTATAATTGTGTCTGAGAAAAGATTTATTTATGATACTGAATGGAATATTAAATATTTAGTTTTGTGCAGTTGTAAAAAGTCTAAACAGTTGGGTTTTATATCTCGTTACCTTTCACCTCCTGTACCCCATCTAGGGGCTCCTACGATAATTCATTACGTTAAAATTCCATATAGCTGTCAGTAGTTATCCCACTTCTGTCCCTTCCCAAGATCAGGCACACTCACAACAAATGTTACATCTTAATTTAATAAGCCCAGAAAGTTCCCATAGAAATAAAGGATATGGAAAAGACCTTATTATAAAACAAGGCTTAAACAAAACACAATACCCAATCTGAATTTCTGAAGACTTTAGTAAATCTGAAATTGATTGATTTTAAAACAGATGTTGGCGCTTTAAATTACAAATTGGGAATGTATTATGATAAATTGTGGCGCAACTGCTAGTTGCAATAAGACTGTTAAAACTAGTCATGTTTAATTGCAAACTGTCTATGAATGAAATGAATATGGACATAAATGAGCATCCTAATCATCCTTTAAAACTGAAGCTAGATAATGGG
>CM069132.1:108892229-109049450 GCA_035221665.1 Okamejei kenojei | reverse complement strand
GGTAATGGGGAGGAGGGGGGGTTATGGTTTGTTTGGTGGGGGGGTGGGGAGTTTATGGGGTGGACGGTTAGGGGAATGATATGAATAAGGTGGGTAGAAGATAGGGAGGATGAAAGGGGGTAGGAAAGGTAAGGTTATAGGGAATAAAAAAAAGTGTTTTAGTGTGGATGGAGTGTAGTGGTTGGCAACCAGGAGTATAGTGTTGGCCTTGTGGGTGTAGAGTGAGACGTGTTTGAGTGAAGTGTGGGAGGTAGCGCACGCGCCCCAGGATTTTGGGATTCTCATGGGGGAAACTCCGCGCACGCCACCTGCATGATGCGCAAATGACACCCAAGTGGACAGGCCCTTATAAGGCCTGACGAAAATGATTCTTATAAATATTATGCCTGGCGAATCGCATGTCATTAATCTTTCTTGTTCTTCCTTTTCTGTTTGAGTATGTTTTATGTAACTATCTGAGTTATGGCCCACGATCCCCTTTTGAATCTATGACTTTGATACAAAGTTTTTGCCTCCCATTTCTGCATAGCATTCTATAATAGTTTAATCTAGTTGTTAAGGAATTGGTAATATTGTGGGTTTCCCAACTGCACAGGGTTTGAGTTTTAATGCCAGTGCTGCTTTGTTGTACCTCTTAGCCTCAATTGTGGATGTGGTTTCTATAAACCAAGCTAAAAAAGCTACAGACAACAACTGCTGGATAGCCTCCACAGTAAGTGCATCCCTTAACTTTATCCTTTCTCCTACAGGACTAATACACTGTTTTAGGTGTAAACAAAAGCCAAACAGTTTAAATCACATGTGAATTAGCAAATGTAATGTTGAAACAAATGTCAAAATGAACAATTGTTTTTTTCACCTTTGGTTGCCTTTTCAGGTGAATGTCAACCAGTCAAATGCATATCAGATACTTTTTAATGGTTTCTATTTCTGCATAACAATTCTTCTCTTGTTAAGTTAAATTGTACCTGTCCCTTTAACACATCCTATGTTAGCACCAAAAAGAAGAGAAAATTACAGTGAAATGGGTGCAATCGATCTTGATACTTCTGACTGACAGCTTGATCCTTTTGGCCTAATGGGTCCATGTTATCGCTCAGCAAAGCAATCCTATCAGCCTTGTTCGCCATCTCCTTCAGCAACCCTGTCACAGTCCTTTTCAATCAATCATGTCGAGCAACCCCTTTTTGATTCTTTTACCACTTACATTAAAGGAGGGATAATTTGCAATGTAACAGGTTAAAGGAATGAAACAAGTTAACAGAATTAAGTTATTTAGTCTTAAACTTTTGCCTTCACAACATGAGTGAGTGTGTGCAGTTCATGGGGTGTATTTATGTGAAATTCATTGCCATTCGTAATATTTCAGCACATTTACATTCATTCAAAATATCTAATTATAAGCCAAAACGTGGATTTTAATAGGATGAAGTAAATTAAAGTATGTTTCATTTTCCTCTTTACAGGTTTTTGCTTTCATAGTCACTCTCTGTTACTCTGGCAATGCATATTTTAGCTTCCAGACCTGGAGATCAAGGGACCAAGGGCCTTGAATGGCTAATATTCCAAGGGAACATGTTGGTAAATAGAGGAAATACAGTGTGAACCAAGGAAATGTGGTGTGAACTAAGAAATGTGAAGATCTGTTAATGTGCTTACTTGGTTCAGTGTCCATTATAATTGTGTCTGTGAAAAGATTTATTTATGATACTGAATGGAATATTTAATTTTAGTTTTGTGCAGGTTGTAAAGATAAACAGTTGGGTTTATTTCTCGTTACTTTTCACCTCCTGTTCCCTTCTAGGGGCTCCTACGATTTTCTTGAGTTATAATTCCATAGAGCTGCAGTAGTTATCCACTTCTGTCCCTTCAAGATCAGCAAACTCACAACAAATGTGACATCTTAATTTATAGCCAGAAAGTTACCATTGAGTTAAAGGAATTGGTTATGACCTTTTAAATGGATGAAACAATAAACATTTCGCATTCTGAATTTATGACTTTGTAAATCTGTTATTGATTGATTTTATTCTGATGTGGCGCTTTTTTTATTTTTTTTTTTTTTCTTTATTAATAATTGGAATGTTTTAATGATATATTGTGGCGCACTGCATTGTTGCTTTTGACTGTGTATATTGTCATGTTTTTGCAAAATGTCCCCCTATTGATTGAAATGAATAGTGGTCCATGAATGACATCCTTATCATGCCTTTAAAACAGAAGGCTAGATAATGCCCTCAATGGTATTTTCTCTAATCTGGAAAGAAAGGTCAGGATTAAAACAAAGACTCTCCTTTTTCCTTTTGGAGTTTTACATTGCATATTTAGATATTCTGGCACTGAAAGGGGCCAATTATAAGATTGTTACCACCATCCCTTTTAAATTTACCTAAACTGAGATTATTGGCTAGTGATCCTGTTTCCCGCCTTGTGAGTCTCAATTCTATAATAGGGAGCAACTTTACAACCCAAGGCTTTAAAGGACACAATTGATGTAGCAGAAAAATAGTTGTCCTCATTATAACAAACAAATAATACAAAGTGTTGCATTTCAATTGAAATTACTTAGTTGATTTGAATGTTACTATAAATGGAAGCCACCTTTGATAAAATGTTTATTGAATTGCTTTTCAAATAAAATGTAACAATTAGTACTTGATAGTACTGATTTCATAAGATGCCACTCTTTGAAAATATAACAACCAAAGCAATCCTTTCCTAATGCCTTTAATAGTCCTCAAAGGTCCAAAAATTTACTTTGTATATTTATTTGTGAAACAATACTAAATGTCACATTGTACATTGATCCTGATTGTTGCAAGTTTTTTTTTTAAAGAGGAAGGTAGTCTTTCAATAGGCAATATCATGTTGCTGCTTTATTTACCGTATAGATACTGTTTTTCCTGCGTGGAGATTAAATAAATATTTCCAAATTACGTGCTTCAATATTTAATTCATGCTCAAATGGTGATTGCAAATGAGGTACTTGCATCAAACTAATGTAATATTAAATACTATTGGTCATATATTGGATGCAAACTGAAAATATGTATGGTTATTTCAAATTGTTAAAGATTTAAATAAACTTAAGCAACTAACCTCAAAGTTAAGAAAATCTGAAAACACTTGTCATCTTGGTGCACCTCTTGAAATAATTGCACGTTCATTTTAAATTGCTCTCCTTATTAAATATTTTCCCAGAATTTTTGTTGATTGTTTCCTGCATCTATCTTCCCAATTCCATGCATACGTATTTTCTGTGAGCAAAACTTTAGTCATTTGTTTTATGTCTACCTTGGTTTAATCAACTGTGCTCCATTTGGGTGGCACAGTGGCGCAGCGGTAGAATTGCGATAGAATTACAGCACCAGAGAGCTGGGTTCAGTCCTGACTACAGTTGCTGAGATTGTGCAATCTCTCTGTAACTAAGTGGGTTTTCTCCGGGTGCTCCACTTTCCTCCTGCATTACAAAGACTCCTCATCCTAGTGTGTAGGATAAAACTTGTGTTTGGCGCGGACTTGAGGGGTGAACAGCCTGTATCTCTTTCTGTGCTGTATCTCTATAAAGCTAACGTAAAGTTAAAAAAAATGATTGTCATAACCTAATCAATGTTCTTGCTCGTTGGTAGTTTGTTCATAATTGCATAATCTATTGATTTTCAGTTAATAATGCGTCATTTTATTTATCTCCACCTGTGTGTTGCATTTCTATACCTTCCACAAATTAAGGCCCTTGTCAATCCGTGCATTAACTGTTTTTGAACATTTTCCCATGCAATATATATGTATATGTGTATGTATATGTCTATGTGTATGTATCTATATACGTTTAAAACTGTGTGTGTGTGCGTTTGTGGGTGTATGTCAGATTAGATTTTCAGATTAGATTTTTGGCCTTTGATTCGTTGGTCCGCCAAAACTACACGCAAAAACTAGCAATTTCACTTTTACATTCGCAAATCCACTCCTCATTACATTTAGACATTTTTCTGTACACATTTTTAATAAAATCTTTCCCAACCTCACTCACTTCCAACTCATTCATTTTGGCGCCTCCTGCTGGCCACCTTCTCATCGCGTCTCCCGTGTGACCATAACGGCTGCTGCCGCCCAGCTCTCCTCCACTACCCCTTGGCCCGGCTCTGTCACACTGGCTTAAGCCAAAGATCGTCTGTTCCCCTGCTGCTTTTCACTGTCCTCTGTACGAGGATGGCGAAAAGCAGTGGGGGGACAGCCGATCTTTGGCTTCAGCCAGCGTGGCAGAGCCGGCGTGTCAACGGCCTGTCGGCCCACAGGCGCATTAAGGGCGCCGAGGATGCGAGACCTCACCGTCTCTGAAGGGGCCGCTTTCACAGACTTAACCGTGAGCGGCCCCTGCGTTTAACCAGGGCTCTGCGAACTCGGCATCTGATGGGGACGAGGCTTCAAGAGGGAAGGCAGGTTCAACGTCGAATCCAGCAGCAGAGTGGCTCTGTTAATGGATTCATTCCACAGTGAGTTCAGTTCAGTAACAAACCCCACCTCGTCCAACCCACCCTCTCACCCCTTCACTCCTCTCACCCCCTCACCCCTCCCCCTTCTACACCCCTCCCCCCCCTCAATTCACCCCCTCCCCCTCCCTTCCCCCACCTCTCACCCCCTCCCTTCCCCCCCTCTCCCCCTCCCCTTTCCCCCCCAACTCTTCCCCCACCCTGGGGGGGGGGTCCCCCCACCTCTCCCCCTCCCTCCCTCCTCCCCCTCCCCCCCCCTCCCTCTCCCCTCTTCCCCCTCTCCCTCCTCCCTCCCTCCCACTCTCCTCCCTTCCTCCCTCTCCCCCTCTCTCAACCGCACTTTCGGGGAACACACCCAATGGGTCTGCACTTGGTTTAGTATACTTTTAAAACTCTGTGTGTGTTTGTGGGTGTATGTCAGATTAGATTTTTGGCCTTTGATTCATTGGTCTGCCAATACCACATGCAAAAACTCTGAAATTTCTTCCATTTTGCTAGCGATTTCACTTTTACATTTGCAAATCCACTCATTACATTTAGATATTTTTCTGTACACATTTTTAATAAAATCCTGTAAGGAAACAGTTGTTGAATCCGGTGGGATGTGCTATTTAAGCTTTTGTATCATCTGCTTGACTGGAGATGGAAAAAAAATGGCTGGGTGGGAATGGTTCTGGATTATGTTTGCTACTTTCCCATGGCAACGTGAAGTGTAGATTTGGTTGATGGGGAATGAAGGGCTGGTGGTTTGTTTGAGTGACGCACTGGGCCACATCAACGGCTCTCTTCAATTTCTTGTGGCATTGGGTAGAGCAGTTGCAGACCAAACTGATGAATCCAGATATGATGCTTTTTATTGTGCATCTGAAGAAATTGGTAAGAGTCATTGGAGCCATGCATAATGTATTTAGTCTTCTGACGAGGTAGTGTTGGTGTGTTTTCTTGGCCGTAGCTTCAATGTGGTTGGTTTAGGAAAAATTGCTGGCGATATTTGCACCTGGAAACCTGAAGCTCGCGTTCAGGTGTCAGAGGTTATGGGGAGAAGGCAGGAGAATGGGGTTAGGAGGGAGAGATAGTTCACCATGATTGAATGGTGAAGTAGGCTCGATGGGCTAAAAGGCCTAATTCTGCTCCTATCACATGATCATGATCTTATCTCCACTTCAGTATCATGGATGCAGATGGAGTATATAGAGTGAAGGCTTGTGGATTATGAGACAATGTTGCATAAGTGGGTATGCTGGCATAATAGTTATCGGACAAGAATCCATTCATTTTGGAGTCACAAATCAAAATACACTACAGCAGTTAGAAAGATCAATTGAATTAAATAAAACCTGGGAAGAAGGGTGGGGAGTGAATTCCTATTAATGTAATTATGAAACTAATAGAATGAGTTTAAACATCAATGTTATTCACAAATGTTCTTCAGGGAGTAAAATCTGCCATCCTTGACCTATTTGCGACTATTCAGTACTGTAATAACCCTTAAATGCTCCTGAACCAGCTTTATAAGCCACTCTCCCTGGAAGCATTTGAAGATGAGCAATAAATGCTGACCAGCCAGCAATGAGGTGGGAGGATTAAATGATAACAATCAGGATTTGGTTTCCCATTAGCCTCTCCATTATCTCTTACTCTTGCTGTGCCTAGTTGCATCACCTCTAATGTGACCAAGCAAACAACTCGTACTCTGCAGTCCAGGAATCCTGTCAACTGTTTACTAATCTATATCATACTATACTATAGATTTAGATTATTTTATTAATAAAGAACCCATATACTACATATAGATTGACTTAGATGAGTGGATTGTTTTGTGACTGGTGGTAAAAGGCTGTTACTCCTTTAAAGAGCTGAGGATGTGAAGTTATCTGGATTTTATTAGGTTGGGTGACAGTGCAAACAGATGATTGAAAATTCAATTTGAAACCGAAAGTGTAATGAAGATTAGTATATTCTGGTTCAATCTTAGATGGTTGTCAGATAGGGATGGAGTTAGTGTTTGTGTCGAGGAGGGTTTTTGCAGAGAGGCAATATGGGTGGAGCTGAGAAATAAAAAGAGGATTGTACGATAGGCCTCCAAAATAATCTATGGGATATGAAAGAACAAATATTCAAGGAAATTACAGGCCACTGCAAGATAATACGGTTGCCATAGGAAATGTTCTATGTCGCAATATAGAGAGGGATTGTGAAAGTGGCAAGGGTTTAGATGGAGTCGAAGTTGTCGAGTGTGTTCAGGAATGTTTCATCAGGCAATATATAGGGGGCTCTACAAGAACAATGGCAAAACCTGACCCACTCTAAGGGAATTGGGAAGGGCAAGTGACTATCATGTCATTGAGTGAGCCTTTTGGGACCAGCGACCACAGTTTGCTGGGTGTCCAAGGAGTTGCTGGGTATCTGAAGACATCTGAAGGTAGATGGATCTCCTGCGCCTGATCAAATATATCCAAGGACACTATAGGAAGATAGATAAAATTGCAGGAGCCCTGGGTGTGACATACAGTGCCTTCCATAATGTTTCTGACAGATCCATCATTAATTTATTGCCTCCGTACTCCACAATTTGAGATATGTAATAGAAAAAAATCACATGTTATTTTATTAAAGACCAATTTTGGACATTTTGGTTTCACCATGTAGAAATTAGAGCTGTGTTTATATATTGTCCTCCCATTTCAGGGTACCATAATGTTTGGGACACATGGCTTTACAGGTGTTTGTAATTGCTCGTGTGTGTTTAATTGCCTCCTTAATACAGGTATAAGAGAGCTCTCAGCACCTAGTCTTTCCTCCCGTCTTTCCATCACCTTTGGAAACTTTTATTACTGTTTATCAACATGATGACCAAAGTTGTGCAAATGAAAGTCAAAGAAGCCATTATGAGACTGAAATAAGAATAAGACTTTTAGAGACATCAGCCAAACCTTAGACTTACCAAAATCAACTGTTTGGAACATAATTAAGAAGAAAGAGAGCACTGGTGAGCTTACTAATCGCAAAGGGACTGGCAGGTCAAGGAAGACCTCCAAGCTGATGACTGAAGAATTATCTCTATAATAAAACCTCCAAACACCTGTCTGACAGATCAGAAACATTCTTCAGGTGTGGATTTGTCAATGACCAATGTCCACAGAAGACTTCATGAACAGAAATACAGAGGCTACACTGCAAGATGCAAACCACTGGTTAGCTGTAAAAATAGGATGGCCAGGTTAGTTTGCCAAGAAGTACTTAAAAGGGCAACCACAGTCCTGGAAAAAAGGTCTTGTGGACAGATGAGATGAAGATTAACTTATGTCAGAGTGATGGCAAGAGCAAAGTATGGAGGAGAGAAGGAACTGCCCAAGATCCAAAGCATACCACCTCATCTGTGAAACATGGTGGTGGGGTATTATGGCCCGGGCATGTATGACTGCTAAAGAAACTGGGTCCCTTATCTTCATTGATGATACAACTGCTGATGATAGTAGCATAATGAATTCTGAAGTGTATAGACACATCCTATCTGCTCAAGTTCAAACAAATGCCTCAAAACTCATTGGCCGGCTGTTCATTCTACAGCAAGACAATGATCCCAAACATACTGCTAAAGCAACAAAGGACTTTTTCAAAAATGGTCAATTCTTGAGTGGCCAAGTCAGTCACCCGATCTGAACCCAATTAAGCATACCCTTTATATGCTGAAGAGAAAACCGAAGGGGACTAGCCCCCAAAACAAGCATAAGCTAAAGATGGCTGCAATACAGGCCTGGCAGAGCATCACCAGAGAAGACACCCAGCAACTGGTGATGTCCATGGATCACAGGCTTCAAGCAGTCATTGCATGCAAAGGATATGAAACAAAATACTAAACATGACTACTTTCATTTACATGACATTGCTGTGTCCAAAACATTATGGTGCCCTGAAATTGGGGGACTATGTATAAACACAGCTGTAATTTCAACATGGTGAAACCAAAATGTATAAAAATGGCCTTTATTAAAATCTGACAATGTGCACTTTGAACACATGTGATTTTTTTATATTACAAATCTCAATTTGTGGAGTACAGAGGCAAATAAATAAATGATGTGTCTTTGTCCCAACACTGTGGTGGAGGTGTTATGGCCTGGGCATGTATGGCTGCTGAAGGTACTGGCTCACTTATCTTCATTGATTATACCACTGCTGATGGTAGTAGCATAATGAATTCTGAAATGTATAGGCACATCCTATCTACTCAAGTTCAAACAAATTCATGTTCAAACTCCTGCAGTTGTACAGGGCCCTAGTGAGACCACACCTGGAGTATTGTGTGCAGTTTTGGTCCCCCAATTTGAGGAAAGACATTCTTGCTGTTGAGGGAGTGCAGCGTAGGTTTACAAGGTTAATTCGCAGGATGACGGGACTGTCTTATGCTGAGAGAATGGAGCGGCTGGGCTTGTATACTCCGGAGTTTAGAAGGATGAGAGGGAATCTTATTGAAACATATAAGATTATTAAGGGTTTGGACACACTAGAGGCAGGAAACATGTTCCCGATGTTGGGGAAGTCCAGAACAAGGGGCCACATTTTAAGAATAAGGGGTAAGCCATTTAGAACAGAAACGAGGAAACGAGGAGTTGTTAGTCTGTGCAATTCTCTGCCTCAGAGGGCGGTGGTGGCCGGTTCTCTGGATACTTTCAAGTGAGAGCTAGATGGGGCTCTTAAATATAGCGGAGTCAGGGAATATGGGGAGAAGGCAGGAATGGGGTACTGATTGGGGATGATCAGCCATGATCATCGTGAATGGCGGCGCTGGCTCGAAGGGCCGAATGGCCTTCTCCTGCACCTATTGTCTATTGTCTATTTCAAATGCCTCAAAACTCAGGCCAGCGTTTCATTTTACAGCAACACAATGATCCCAAAAATACTGTTAAAGCAACAAAGGAGTTTTTCAAAGCTAAAAAATTGTCAATTCTTGAGTGGCCAAGTCAATCACCCGATCTGAACCCAATTGAGCATGCCTTTTATATGCTGAAGAGAAAACTGAAGGGAACTAGCCCCCAAAACAAGCATACACTAAAGATGGCTGTAATACAGGCTTGGCAGAGCATCACCAGAGAAGACACCCAGCAACTGGTGATGCCCATGAATCAAGCAGTCATTGCATGCAAAGGATATGCAACAAAAAGCTAAACATGACTATTTTCATTTGCATGACTTTGCTGTGTCCCAAACATTATGATGCCCTGAAGTGGGGGTACTATGAATAAACACTGCTGTAATTTCTACATGGTGAAACTAAAATGTATTAAAATGGCCTTTATTAAAATCTGACAATGCGCACTTTAGCCACATGTGATTTGTTTTTCTATTACAAATCTCAAATTGTGGAGTACAGAGGCAAATAAATAAATGATGGGTCTTTGTCACAAACATTATGGAGGGCACTGTATCATTGGACATGTGTGAGGTGCCAGAAGTAATTAAGCTTGGAAGAGTGCAGAAAAAATTTACAAGGATGTTGCCGGGACTCAAGGGCCTTAGGTATATTGAGAGGTTAGGCAGGCTAGGACTTTATTCCTCAGAATGCAGGGATAAAGGGTGATCTTAGAGATAAAATCATGAGTGGAATATATAGGGTGAATGTACCATCTTTTGCCCAGGGTCAGGGACTCGAGTACAAGAGGACATAAGCTTAAGGTGGGAGGGGCAAGATTTAATAGGAACCTGAGAAGCAACTTTTTTTGACACAGAGGGTCCTAAGTATATGGAACAAGTCGGAGGAATAGATGAGGCAGGTGCAATATGAAACATTAAAAACATTTGGACAGGTAGATGGCTAGGAAAGCTTTAGAGAGATATGGGCCAAATGTGGGAAAATAAGACTAGCTTAAATCAGATATCTTGGTTGGCATGGCGAGGTGGGTCAAATGAGTGTTTTTGTGCTCAATGACCCATGAATGGAATTGAACATTGTTCGATCATCAGTGAACACATATTTCAATATTTTGCTTTTAGAGCGTACTTGAAAGAAACAATGAAGGTGTGTAAGATGTGTGGATACAGATGCAGAGGTTATCAAGGGAAAAAGGATTATGATATACAGACACAATGACCGTTTTTTTTAACTACTAATCCTCCTCACATGTTCAGAATCAAGCAGTTACATGGCACAGAATGATATTCAGCCCAAATGAGTTTGTATCAGCTGTTACTGGAAAAAATCCATTAGTCATGTTCCCCTGATCTTTCCCCAGAGGCTTGCAAATTACTTTCACGTGTTTATGCAATTCCCTCTTGAGAGCACTAATTATCTGAACCTTAGAAGCAGCAAATACCAAACCCTGACTTCTGCCCAAGTTAAAAAGGTATTTCCCTGTGTCCCTCTAGCATTTGACCATCAAATTTCCCTCTACTAGCACTCTACTCTGCCTAGCAGAGCTGGTCCTCACCCTCAATAACTTCTCTGACTTCTCCCACTTCCTCCAAGTCCAAGGCGTCGCCTTGGGCCCCAGCCTCTTTGTAGGGTACGTTGAACAATCCCTGTTCCAGGCATACGCTGGCCCTATCCATGAACTCTATCTCCTTTGCATTGATGACTGCATCGGCACTACCTCCTGCACCCATGCATCAACTTCATCACCAATTTTCATCATGCACTCAAATTTACTGAACCAACTCTGACACCTCCCTCCCCTTTCTTGATCTCACAGCCTCCATCAAAATAAATAGACTATTAACTGACGTCTATTACAAACACACCGACTCCCACAACTATCTCGATTACATTTCTTCCCACCTTGCTTCCTGCAAAGACTATACCCTACTCCCAATTATGCCACTTTTGGCCAAAGATGAGGGCCAAGGCCTCTGTCCAGGGACCCCCACAGTCCTTTCAGGTTAGGCCGAGGTTCACTTGCACCTCCTCCAACCTCATCTTCTGTATCCGTTGTTCAAGGTGTGGACTCCTATACATCGATGACACCAAATGCGGACTTGGCGATCGTGTCGCAGAACACCTTCACTCAGCCCACGTGAGCCAACCTGATCTCCCGGTTAATTCTCCTTCCCATTCCCACACAGAACTTTCTGTCTTCGGTCCCCTCCATTGTCAGAGAGGCTAAACTCAAAATGGAGGAACAGCATCTCATATTTTGCTTGGGCAGCTTACAGCCCTGTGGTATGAATATTGATTTCTCTCACTTCAGGTAGCCCCAGCATTCTCTCTCTCTCTATCCCTCCCCCACCCAAGTCGCACTAGCGTATCATTTTTCACCGTAGAAACAGCTTACAATGGCCTGTTTCATTTATCATCGTTACTTTTTTGCATATCTTTCATTCATTGGTGTTTATCTCTCCACATCACCATCTAGAGTATATCTTATCCCTAACCAGTCTGAAGAAGGGTCTCGACCCGAAATGTCACCCATTCCTTCTCTCCAGAGATGCTGTCTGTCCCGCTGAGTTACTCCAGCATTTTGTCAATCTTCTCTCTGGTATTGTTTGCCCCATGTTCGATGTACCATTCAGCTTCTCTCTGTTTAACCTGTCTAAACATCCCCCAAATCTCCATTTAGTCCTTCTAATCTCCAAGATTTTCTGCCAAAGTGTTTCACTTTGTGCTTATCTGTGTTGAATTCCACTATCACTTGTATGTCCATCCTGTCACTCCTTTCTTCCTGCAGGATATTCTGCACCCTCTTAGCAATTGGTGTAGAATGCGATCAGGGTGGCCACACCCAATTAGGGACTCACGTTGACAGTTACCGAAATCAAAGTCATAAATTCAGTACGAAAACAGGCCATTCGGTCCAACGCATCCATGCCGACCAAGATGCCACATCCACACGAGTCTCACTTGCCCACGTTTGGCCCATATTCTCTAAAACTTTCCTATCCGTGTAACTTTTCAAGTGTCTTTTTACATGTTGTTATTGTACCTCCTTCAACTACCTCCTCCGTCAGTTCGTTCCACATAGTCACCACCCTCTCTGTGAAATCACTCTTCCCAAAAGGATCCCTATGACTACATCACTTTTTGATGTACTCCTGCCTACCCACCCTTTGTCCCGTGATGCCATTTCTGGATAGCATTCCTTCAGGATGTATGTAATTGAGTATTAATTTGAGAGTGGAACTTCTTGCCTTTTTGAACAGGCACCTACGTGCTACTTTCGACTCTCCTCCGGGCGAGGCTACACCCCGCAGTGAGCAGGCTCATGAGAAATTCCACAACTTGTTCTTGGTAAATTAGAGATATTTTCCACACACACGTGTGAAGTAGTCTCAAGTTTTCACATCATAGTTTACATAAATAACGGCGATCCGTGCAATATATTTGGCCCCTGTGTGTATGACAGTCCTCAATTTGAGAAGCCCTTGCGAAAAATCAGTCACGCTTTTTGGAACTGCCCCTATTTTCCACGCCGCACGTTATTTCGCCCACTGAGGGATACGGATTACGCATGACACCAGGTTCGCGGCTGTCTATCCACGATCTCGGAAACACTGCAGTCAGTGTCCCTCCTGCCCCCTGTGAAGTGCTGGGTCTGCACCAGCCGCGGCTCCGGGTTAGCGGAAGCCCTGCCGCTTGCAGCTGCCCATCAACTGGTATCTGCGCGTCTGGCGCCTATTAGCAGGCGGTGTTTGGCGAGCAAACTGTGAGGGCGGTCCAACCGCTCGTAGTGAAGAGGTTCCCTTGAGTTTAAGGCTGGGAAAGAGGATGGCAGACATGGTGACTACAGGGTCCAGGGGCGGCGGCGGCTTCTTGGATTTTAACTATGGAAGGTCGTTCGCAGGCATCTTGAAGGCTGTGCAAGCGGTAAGCGCCGTTCTTTCCCATGTCGTCTACTCGCATGTGTTTGAAAACTTGGCATGCATGCCAACAAATGGTTGATGCGAGTTCACTCCTGCACCCACTGAGGGATATTTTAATGTATCCAACTATTACTTAAAGACTTAGCGCCGCACGAAATCGGACCCGACCGTAAAACTTTGTATAAGTTTTCAAAATGTGATTTTAAAGTCTAAAATTCTAATAGAATGCTCTATGTTTAGCATCATCGTCGAAGCCAAGGCACTCTTGCCTTGTTAACCAAACTTTGGTTTGTTAAAAGTGATTTATGTTCGCGTATGCTGGAATAGGAAAGTCTGACGCGACCCCGTTCGTGATTTAATCTCGTTCCATTGCAAGAAGTTTCCGGGCAAATCTCGAGAACAAGCCCGTTATTATTTATGTAAGAAGGAACTGTAGATGGTGGTTTATGCCGAAGATAGACGCAAAATGCTGGCGTAACTCAGCGGGTCGGTCAGACAGACAGTAGCCCCGGAGAGAAGAAATGGGTGACGTTTCGGGTCGAGATTCTTCGTCAGACCCGTTATTATTTCAGCGGCTCTTTATTTCCGAGTTAGGCTCAATGGCGATTTAGTTAATTTACACGTGGAGCGGGGCATGGCAATTGGCACTTGTGGCTTTCACGTGGGGCTCCCCCACGGCATCCTGTTGCTCGCAGCGCCCCGGTGCAGCGCGGAGTAACGGGAACCGAGAGCTCGCTGTCAGCGCCTCAGTGCGTGGCCGCCCCACCCCCCCGCTCCGCCAGAAGCCGCAACCTGCAACAGCACGATAAACAAGATCTGCAGACACCCAGCCTGTTGGGCAGCACTTGTCGAAAGTAATAACAGTTTCCGATCGAAAACCCTTCGTCCGCGCCTTCTTTCGGATGTGGTCAATTCGTTCGAAACGTATTTATAGAGACTATGTTGGGTAAGGTGTAGAGCTGGAAATGGTTCTTTTGATTCATCCATTGTTTATGATGACAATTGCAGTGAGAGCTGTCTCTAGCCAATTTGATTTTATTTATCCCATGAAATATTGGGAGTATTTCAACCCCGACGAGTTTGTAGGCTAATCTCAGAAGACCTTTCACGAGGGTGAAACAGTGGAAAGCATCCCGCACTGATGGTGTGTCTGGACGTGTTCTTCAAACCTGCGTGGACCGACTGGTTGGAGTTTTCACAGACGTCTTCAACCTACTGGCCGAGGTCCCCACCTGTTTTAAAAGGACATCCGTGGTACACAGAAAATAGGTGCAGGAGCAGGCCATTCGGCCCTTCGAGCCTGCACCGCCATTCAATATGATCATGGCTGATCATCCAACTTAGTATCCCGTACCTGCCTTCTCTCCATACCCCCTGATCCCTTTAGCCATCTAACTCCCTCTTAAATAGAGCCAATGAACTGGCCTCAACTACCTTCTGTGGCAGAGAATTCCAGAGACTCGCCACTCTGTGTGTGAAAAATGTTTTTCTCATCTCGGTCCGAAAAGACTTCCCCCTTATCCTTAACCAGTGTCAAAGAAGGGCAACGTGCTTCAATGAATACTGACTGCCACTCTCATTGGTTGTAAAGAAGTGCTTCCTGTGGTTGGTTATGATGCAATCAACTCTTACCTTCGGAATGACCCACTTCCATCTGCCCACCATCGCAATGTTCTATGATCTTGCAGTTTCTCTAGCTCTCTACTCTGTACTGAGCCACACAGAACACAGACACCTATATAAAGGCACAAAGTGCTGGAGTAGTTAACGGTCAGGCAGCATCTCTGGTGACCATGGATAGGTGTTGTTTCAGGTTGAGGACCTTCAGACTGTAGTGGGGGGTGAAAGCTGGAAGAGAGGTGGGGGCAAGACAAAGTCAGGCAAGTGATAGATGATTGGTGGGGGGGGGGGGGGGGTGATTGGCAGATGGCTGGACATAGGCCAAAGGGGAAAGGTGAGAAAGTGATTCACATGCACCTCCTCCAACTTCTACTGCATTTGGTGCTCATAATGTGGTCTCTTTTACACTGGTGAGACCAAGTGTAGTCTAAATGACTGTTTCACCAAACTCTTGCGCTTGAGAACTCCCCTTACCATTCCCATACTGACCTGTCCCGAGCCACCTCCATTGCCCAAGTGAGGCCACACGCAAACTGGAGGAACAGCACCTCATATTTTGGATAACTTAGAACCCAATGCTATGAACATCAATTTCATTAATTTTGAGTAACCATTCCCCTCCCCTCACCAGGATGTGCATCCATTTCCCCCTACAAACCCACTGCCATCCCTCCACCATCATCCTCTTTCATCTATATCCCTTCCTCTGCCTTCACATTTCATGCCCCTTCGCTCTTTGTCTCTTAAGGGCCTGTCCCACTTGGGCGTCATTCGCGTGTCATTTACGCATAATTTATGTCACGACGCACGGCACATGCGTTGTGATGCACGTATGGCGTGCATTACGCATGCATGGTGCATGGTGTCGCGCGCGGTGCCCCAGGAATTTGGGATTCACAAAATCTTCACGCGCCACCTGCGTGATGCGCAAATGACACCCCAGTGGGACAGGCCTCTGTCCTGTCTTTTGTCTTTTCATCGCTGGGCTTTGTCCAACCATCTGCCAGTCAAGCCCTCTCACCTGTATCCACCTATCACTTGCCAGAGAAGAGAGGTCCTGTCCCCACTTCTCTTCCATCTTTCTCCACCGTGCTACAATCAGTCTGAAGAAGGTGCCAATGCAAAACGCTGCATAATCATGTCATCCGGAGATGTCACCTGACCCATTGAGGTACTCCAGCACTTTGTCTCTTTTTGTAAACTAGCATCTGCAGTCCCTTATGTTTGCACAAACATGTACATCAGGCTGTTGTTCATTGACTACAGCTCAGCGTTCAACACCATCATCCTTTACAAACTAATTTCCTGTTCCTCCCTATACAGCTAGATCCTATTCATGGCATCCGCATTGGCACACCACCCCAATGCTGCATTCTCTATTCTCTCTAAATATATGACCATATAGCTCGGCACACCTACAAATTCACTGACAATACCATTGTTGTTTGATGATTAACAGGTAATGAGGGGAGAGATTAATAAATGGTTGAGTGATATCAGAGCAGTAACCTTGTTCTTAATGTTAGCAAGACCAAGGAGCAGATTGTTGATTTCAGGAAGGAAAACTCAAATATCTATGCCTCTGGCTTCATTGGCGGGATGATGATGGAGCGAGGCAACATCTTCATCTTCTTGGGCGTGCACATCTCAATGATCTGTTCTGGACCTAGCTGACTGATGCAATCACAAAGAGAGCTCACAAATGCTTCAAGCTCGTCAAATATCTGAGGACATTTTGGCATATCAAACTTCTACATGTTCAGTGGAGAGCATACAGACTGGTTGCATCATGGCCTGTTTCATTAACTTGAATGGTGAAGAATTAAGGCGGCAGCAGAAGATGGTATCCATCATGTTTCATCACCTCCCCACCATGTAAAGGATGTACAGGAAATGCTGCCTTAGGGAGACAACTAATATCAAAGACCCTCACCATCCCGGTCACACTCTCTTGCTGCTACCATTGGGAAGTAGGTACAGGAGCCTGAGAACTTAGCTCCATGTTTAAGTGCAGCTTTTCTCATCAACCACCAGGCTCTCAAACTACCCTGCACAACCCTAACCACAACACAAGCTCAGCACCAAACTACTATAGACTACACACTACTATGGTTGTTCTATGTACTTTGGTTTATGCAGTAGTCTGGTTTACTTAGAATAACTGATAAATGTTGTATGTTTATTTGTTATTGCATCCAATGAGCCTGTAAAACTGCAGCAAGCAGGATTACATTGTTCCAGTTCATGTCCAGTGCATATGGCAAATAAATTCTTTTGGCTCCTAAATTATCTGTAATGAATGGAATTGTCTTAAAGCATACGGTATTAGGGGTTCAGTATTGATGTGGATAGAGAACTGGCTGGCAAACAGGAAGCAAAGAGTAGGAGTAAACGGGTCCTTTTCACAATGGCAGGCAGTAACTAGTGGGGTACCGCAGGGCTCAGTGCTGGGACCCCAGCTATTTACAATATATATTAATGATCTGGATGAGGGAATTGAAGGCAATATCTCCAAGTTTGCGGATGACACTAAGCTGGGGGGCAGTGTTCGCTGTGCGGAGGATGCTAGGAGACTGCAAGGTGACTTGGATAGGCTGGGTGAGTGGGCAAATGTTTGGCAGATGCAGTATAATGTGGATAAATGTGAGGTTATCCACTTTGGTGGCAAAAACAGGAAAGCAGACTATTATTTAAATGGTGGCCGATTAGGAAAAGGGGAGATGCAGCGAGACCTGGGTGTCATGGTACACCAGTCATTGAAAGTAGGCATGCAGGTGCAGCAGGCAGTGAAAAAAGCGAATGGTATGTTAGCTTTCATAGCAAAAGGATTTGAGTACAGGAGCAGGGAGGTTCTACTTCAGTTGTACAGGGTCTTGGTGAGACCACACCTGGAGTATTGCGTGCAGTTTTGGTCTCCAAATCTGAGGAAGGACATTATTGCCATAGAGGGAGTGCAGAGAAGGTTCACCAGACTGATTCCTGGGATGTCAGGACTGTCTTATGAAGAAAGACTGGATAGACTCGGTTTATACTCTCTGGAATTTAGGAGATTAAGAGGGGATCTTATAGAAACTTACAAAATTCTTAAGGGGTTGGACAGGCTAGATGCAGGAAGATTGTTCCCGATGTTGGGGAAGTCCAGGACAAGGGGTCACAGCTTAAGGATAAGGGGGAAATCCTTTAAGACCGAGATGAGAAAGACTTTCTTCACACAGAGAGTGGTGAGTCTCTGGAACTCTCTGCCACAGAGGGTAGTTGAGGCCAGTTCATTGGCTATATTTAAGAGTGAGTTGGATGTGGCCCTTGTGGCTAAGGGGATCAGAGGGTATGGAGAGAAGGCAGGTACGGGATACTGAGTTGGATGATCAGCCATGATCATATTGAATGGCGGTGCAGGCTCGAAGGGCTGAATGGCCTACTCCTGCACCTAATTTCTATGTTTCTATGTTTCTATGTCTTGTGGTCCTTTGCACAAGAGTGAAGAAAAATGAACGTTGAAACATTGAAGCTTGGATGGAGGGAAGACAGTGAGGAGGATTTTAAAGGAAAAACCCTCAGTGGGATCTTCCAGAGTAGCTTTGCAACTTGAAGGAAATTAGTCAGTGTTGCAATCATGTCAGAATGGCATAGTGGCAGTGGAGTTGTATAAAATTGTTCCTGAAATTGTAAAATCACATCAGCAAATGTTTTGGGTTGAATAGGACCCAACAAAATTTATTACAGACAAATATTGGAGAACAGCAAATGAAGAGAATTCCTCTCGTCAGTTCCATGGTGGTTCGGTGGTATGATTGGATGAAATTGGATACTTAGCCAGAGGAAAGATTGCTAAGCAATGGACTTTTAATAAGGTTTCGAAAGAGCTAAGGCTGATGTGTTTCTAAAAAAAATTCCAAATTTTCCATTTCAAATAATGTGATGAAGGGAAGATGAGATGCACCAAAGTGCAAAGATAAAGTTCTGAAAGTGAATCATTGCTGGATTGAAGAGGACCCAAATCCTGAACAGTTTTATATAATGGATATAGTGTTAGATATGGGGACAAGGGCTGACTAGGGATATTCAGCATTGCTTTATATGTGGGAGGTCACGTCTCGCAAATTTGAGATTTTTTATGATGTCACCTAAGAGGTTGATGAGGATAGAGCTGTAGACATTGTTTATATGGCATTCAACAAGGTTCCGCATGGTAGGCTGCTCTGGAAGATTAGAGCACATGGGATCCAAGGCGAGATAGCTGATTGGATAGAAAATTGGCTCCGTGGAAGGAAGCAGAGGGTTGTTTTTCGGACTGGAGGCCTGTAACTAGTGGCGTGCCTCAGGGTTCGGTGCTGGGCCCATTGCTGTTTGTCATCTACTGGAAGGCTGGAAAGGCTGCAGAGAAGATTTATAAGGATGTTGCCAGGACTCAAGGAGCTCCCTAGAGTGGTTGAGCAGGCTAGGAGCGCAGGAGGATAAGGGGAGATCTTCTAGAAGTGTACAAAATAGAGAGGAATAGATTTGGTAAACGCACAGAGTCTCGTGCGATTTACCAAGGGGTAACTTTTTGATGGTGGGTATATGGAACGAGCTGCCTGAGGAGGTAGCTGAGGCAGGTACTATCACAACTTGAAGAAACATGTGGATGGGCACATGGATAGGACAGGTTTAGAGGGATATGGGCCAAACATAGGCAGGTGGGACTAGTGTAGATAGGACATGTTTGCCGTTGTTGGCAAGTAGGGCGAATGGGCCTGTTTCCACACTGTGTGACTAATGAGAATTTTAATTTGGGGGCAGCTAATTTGGTTAGTAAGGATGTGGTGATAAAAGAATGGCATTTCAAATCTGGCAGTCTCAACCTTGTGCTTAAATGCTTGTATGGCTTGCTGCTGTCTATCTCTGTTACCTCATCCAGTTACTCATCTGTTGTTCAGGATCTAGCATGAACACCAACAAGGCACATATTAGTGAGGGAACTGTGTTGTGAAAAGAACCCAAGTACAATGGGTATTTTAGGCAGGATAATAATTCAGAAATTCAGCTTAACTTTCCTTTGTTCATTTGTTGCAATATTCTGTAGAGGTTCTAGTTCCCTGTAGCGCAATAGTCTCAAATGTTCCAGTTTAATGTAATCCAATTGTTCTTTTTTTCAACAATGTGCGGGCATTATATTCAGTATGGGTACTCTCTATGCTGGGGGAGCAAGTTAATACTATTGGTCAAGGCTTGGATGAACCAAGAGGTTTGCAATCTACTGAGGACCAGATCTACTGCATTCAAATCTGGCAATACAGGGTTACGGTATGACCTTTTGTCGCCATTTTACAGTCTCAGCTGCAGCTAGCCACAAATCTCAGTGCAGCTGTCACCTCCATTTTGGTCGTCCTGCGATCTGATGTCCATCTCCACCCCTCGTTCCTGGTGAGCGCCTCCCGCAGCCGACCTCAAGGGTGCGGAAGGTAAGACCCCCTGATTCTTTTCACCGGGCCCTTTGTCTAGTGTTCGTCGCCATCTCCTTCCACCTCTCCAATTCCTTATCGGCTCGGCGGCCTTCCCTCTCTGGGCGAGCCGGGCCTGCGGTTAAGATATGCCGGCCCTTCTCTGACTTCCTCCCCTCCGGTGCACGGGGTGAGCAGAGGCCGGGCACGCCGGCAACCTCTCCGGGCTAGTCCTCGTTACCGTGGCAACGAGTGAGGCCTGTCGGTATATCCATAACGTCAATGCCCAAGAAGAATAAAGTGATATGCTTCAAGACTGGTGGCACTCGTGTCTGTCGTGATGTAATCCTTCCAGAGTTTGGTTACGACACATCAATTCATGCTTTAGTGAGGATATGAACCCACTCCAATTTGCCCACTACCATAACTGAATGACAGCAGAGGTGATCTTGCTGTCTCACCCCTGTGCGCTGGACTACTTGGACAACAAGAACACATAAGTCAGGATGTTGTTTATTGACAAAATGTGTAGGAAGGAACTGCAGATGCTGATTTAAATCGAAGGTAAACACACAATGCTGGAGTAACTCAGCAGGACAGGCAACATCTCTGGAGAGAAAGAATGGGCAGTGAGAAAAGAAATGGTCTGAAGAAGGGTCTCGACCCAAAATGTCACCCATTCCTCCTCTCCAGAGATGCTGCCTGTCCCGCTGATTTACTCCAGCATTTTGGGTCTATGTTGTTTATTGTTCAACACAACCACCAAAAGGTGTTGTGAAATTCGGGGAACTGATTCTACGTTTATCCGTGTACATCTGGATCCCCTACCTCCTCTTGCTTTACTCTCTTTAACCCCATGACTCTGCAGCCAGACACATCTCCAACACCATCTTTAAATTTGCTGATGACACCTTCATTGTTGAATACTTGGTAATAATGAGTTCAGAGTACAGGATGAAGATTGTTAATTTAGTTGAGTGGTGCTAGAACAATAACCTTGCTCCATAATAGCAAGATCAAGAAGCTATTTATTGACTTCCGGAAGGGAAGCTGAGGATCCATGCACCTGCCTTCAGTGGATGGATCGCTGATGGGCCAAGTATATTGATGCAACCACAAGAAAGCTCATCATGTTTCTACTTCCTCAGAAGTATGGCACATTGTTAAATACTCCATTGAACTAATACCGGTGTACTATAGAGAGCGTACTGACTGATTTCATCATGGCCTGGTTTCGTAACTCGAACGAACGCCCAAAAATGAAAGCACGTGGTGGACAATGCTTGGTCACTCAAGGGTATTGACCATCATCATAAGGATTTATAGGACGTGTTACCTCAAGAAGGCAGCAAATAACATCTAAGACCCACACAGTCCTGGTGCTGTCATCTCGCCACTACTATTAGGAAGAAGATACAAGAGTCTGAGAACCATTGTCTGCAGGTTCAAGAACAGTTTCCTTCCAGCAACCATTAGGCTCTTGAACTAACATGCATAACCCAAACCACAACCATAAACTTAGCATCAAAGTATAATGGAATTTGTATCCAGGTGAGCTATGTATCTCTGCTTGCAATATTATGGTCTGTTTGTCTGAAAGGATTGATGGTAAAACATTAAAAATATATATATTGTGCGAAGCCACTTGTTAAATTGCACTAGTTTATGCCTGGTAAGTTGATTTTTCAGGCCCTTAGGAATTTGGAGGCTTAGCAGTTAGATCTGAGGTCAAATGTCTCACGTTTTCATCAAATGACATTTAATTTGATTCATTTCTGATGGAGCAAAGCACAAAGTGCTGAAAGGACTCGGTGGGGCAGGAAGCATCTGTGGAGGGAATGGATAGGTGATGTTTCGGGAATGGAAATGTCATCTTAGTTTAGTTTAGAGATACAGCATGGAAACAGGCCCTTCGGCCCGCCGAGTCCGCACTGACCAGTGGTCCCCACACGCTAACACCATCCTATACACATTCTAGGGACAATTTACAATTTTACCAAGCCAATTAACCTACAGACCTGTACATCTTTGGAGTGTGGGAGGAAACCGGAGATCCAGGAGACAATCCACGCAGGTCACAAGGAGAACGTACAAACTGTACCGACAAGCACCCACAGTCAGGATTGAACCCGGGGCACTGGTGCTGTAAGGCAGCAACTCTACCGCTGTGCCACCATACCACCCCTAACTATTACCCTCACAGATGCCGGCTAACTTGCTGAGTTTCTCCAGCACTTTGTTTTGCTCACGATTCCAGTATCTGCAGTTCTTTGTGCTCATTTCTGAAGAAGATCACTCTGCCAACACTAGTTAAAAATTTTTACCTTGCTTACAAAACTTAATCATTGTACAAAAAAGTTGTATTAGTTATTTTTTTCTTATTCACTTTCATCAAGTTCTTATTAGTAATTTATCAAGTTTTTGGCTTGTGTTTTGAGCCAAGGCTGTTTAACATGCTACAGATTCTCTAGGATTATTCAACTTCCTTTGCATCTTGTTGAATAAGGTATGCATGCACCTGTCTGACTTTTAGATGTTCTTTTTGAAATCCAAGTGCGTTTTACTTGCAAATTTAGGTTTTGTCCATTTTTTTACGTTCTAGAGAACAATCTGTATTTATAAGAAAATGTTCTGTCGCTGTATTTTAAAATCGGCATAGTTCAAATGTTTCAAATAATTTGTTATGATATGTGAGGCACTATGTATAGCTGTTTCAGTTGCAAGGAATGCTCTACCATGGAGTTTACTCTGTAGTTTTAATGAGTGCAGAAACAGCAGTCTTTCTTTCTTCGTTCTTCTTACAGGATTCCAAACTTTGTATTCAGTTTTGATTTAGTTTTGGGTCTATTTGTAGTCATTAGATGTGGATAACTTGTGTCAGGATCCACTTTTAATAGATACTCAAATTAATTATGTGTAATTAATTAAAAAAAAAATCTAGATATTTACAAGGTATAATAAAATAGGATTAGTAGGAACAAATTATAACTGCTTTTAATTATGTCTTTGCCAGTAGCACAAACCATTGGGGTCTGTTTAAGTGACAACAAATGCCTGGACTGATAACATGGTACAGCAAAACTAAATGTAAAATGTTGACATTTTGAACAGATTCGTTCTCTGGGTGTAGAAAATGTTTACAAGACCTTTCCTGGTTATCCAGGAAGAGGATGGGCCTATCATTTTTTGATTGTGAGGCCAGAAAGATGTTTTTGAACAACACTTCAGCTGCTTAGAACATAGAACAGTACAACATAGGAACGGGCCCTGTCACCCTCAATGTCCATGTCGAACATGATGCCAAATTAAACTAACCTCTACATCAAAGTAATCCATATGCCTCCATTTCTTGTGAATCCATGTGTCTGTCCAAAAGTCTCCCAGGTAGCACATTCCAGACACAATCACTCTGTGCAAAAATAAAATCTTGCCCCACACACTTCCTTTAAACTGTCCCTCTCAACTCGTAGCTATGCCCTTTACACTTTGACATTTCCACCCTGGTGACAAATGGTTCTGACTGTCTACCCTATCTATGTTTCTCATAATTTTATATACTTCTATCAGGTCTCCTGTCAGTCCTCCAACCTCCAGAGAAAACAGTCTGTTCAACCTCCCCTTATAGCTGATACCTTCTAATCTGGCCACATTCTGGTAAATACCTTTCCAGTGTTGACCCTATAACCTCGATAGTATATTGACTGATGTGTCAAACAAAAGACTGTAAACCAAGGTTTAGTACAACTTGATCTTTATTAACACACAAGTTACTTAAGCCTGCATGCAAACCATTGACTTCTAATAACTTCTAATTTGCTTTACTATCCAACTTATCAGAAGTGGCGGCGTTGCCTGGCAGCTGCGGCTCACCTGCAGTCTGTCTGTTTTTTCTTTTCTTTTTGTCTTTTTGTGTTTGTTTTAGTTAGAATTTTGGTTTATTTGGCTGTGTGTGTGTGTGGGGGGGGGGGGGGGGGGAGGGTGGGAGAAACAGGGTTTTAGTCTCTCCCTTCTGGGGGATGCGATTTTTCTTGTTGTGTCCCCCGTCACCGTCTGTGCTGAGGCCTAATGGCGGAGCTGGCGGCCTCGGAGCTATGGCGGTGTGTCAGCTTCCAGCAGCGGCAGCGACCCGGCTTCAAAACTGCGGTGCTCCAGCGGCGACCCTGCTTCAGAGCTGCGGTGCTCCAGCGGCGGCCCGGCTTCAGAGCTGCGGTGCTCCAGCGGCGACCCAGCTTCAGAGCTGCGGTGCTGCAGCGGCGACCCAGCTTCAGAGCTGCGGTGCTCCAGCGGCGACCCGGCTTCAGATCTGCGGTGCTCCAGCGGCGGCCCGGCTTCAGAGCTGCGGTGCTCCAGCGGTGGCGTTCCGGCGGCGGACCCTGCTTCAGAGCTGTGGCGGTATTCCGGCGATGGCGGTGGCAGGAGCCCGGCTTCGGAGGCTCGGCCGTGGGCCTAGTGGATGACAACAGCGGAGGCCTGGATTGCTTCAGCGCAGAGAGCGATCAAGGAGGGAAGAAGACAAAGACTTTAAGACTTTTGCCTTCCACCACAGTGAGGAGGTGCCTGATGAACTCACTGTGGTGGATGTTAAATATGTGTTTATTGTGTGTTTTGTTTTTTATTATATGTTATGACTGCAAGGTAACGAAATTTCGTTCAGACCGAAAGGTCTGAATGACAATAAAGGATAATTTACTTTTTACTTTATCACTTCTTAAACTTAATCACAAAACTCATGACTTGGACTCGGATATTACCTGTATGAATGAATTGGCCAGATTCACTTTGTTGGTACGGGGTAGGCTTCTCTGAGCTTCGAACTTGGTTCCTCTTCGTTGTGATGGTTGTTCCGGGTTGTCATGGCTGAAGTCTTAGAATGCCATTCTTTCATACGATTATTCCTTCCACCGTCTAATGGAATCTTTTGTTCTAGCCAAAGGCTCTCAGAACTTTGAAGTCAATAATTTCGTTGTCATTTCCCCAATTGGCTGATTAAACAAAACACCTCTTTGTTCCTTATCAGGCTAGAGAAATATGTGCCTGTTCATATTTTCATTCTCATCATACAGTCCCTTTGCAACGTGGCCATTCCCAGACACCTTATCTTCTCAAGGCCACACTAAATAGCCATAGAGTTACTTTCAGTTCTGCTCTCACCAGATGCAAATCACGTGACCATTCTCACAGTGCTTCTTTGTTATCCTGGCCCCAGCATTTCTTTCTCTCTCTCCAGTTAGCAGCATACTCGCAAAGCCTGCCGGGAAACTTGATATCAAGTCTCTGGCTATACCAGCCTCTCAAGTCTCCACATTGTTCCTGCAATAGGGTGATCAGACTTGCATGCAATACTCCAAATGCAGCCTAACCAAACTCTTACAAAGCTGCATTACGACTTCCTGACTTTTATTTATTTAATTTTTTGTTTGTTTCGTTTTGTTAGAAGTAAGTTCAATAGTGTGGTACTTAAGTACCTAATACATACATACATATTTCCATTCTTGTACAACGTCATACTTTTGATTTAATAATAAAAGAACAGTGAGAGAAAAAAGAAATAAAGAGTGTCGGAATAGATAGTCAAGCGAGTAGAAACAGAAAGCAAAATAAATAAAGGACAGAGATGAGAAGTGAAAAGATTGAAAGAAAAGGAGAAAGTAAAGAAAAGAGAGATTATGAGAGATCTACCTATCTCGTATTTTTGCCCATCCTTCACCCAGTTCTAAACCATTTAATTTCTAAGGTTATGTTATGTTGCACCATATGCTTGTAAAAAGTTGATAAAAGGAGACCAAATCTTTAAGAATAGGTCTACTTTGCCTAATAGGAGGAAACTCATTTCTTCAACATGTAGCATTTCAGACATGCTTGAAATCCACATCTTGAATGTTGGTGTAGATACGTTTTTCCAAAATTTGAGTATAAGTTTTTTTGCTGTTATTAGACCGTAATTAAGAAAAGCTTATTGGAACATTAACTATATGTTTACTTCCCTCTTCCATTGATCCAAAGATAATCAGTTCTGTATTGGGGTTCAATTTTGTGTTAAATAGTTTTGTAAAAATTCCAAAAATTTCATTCCAAAATTTATACAGTTTTGTACAAGAGACAAAGGAATGTGCTATAGTGGCATTTTGAGTTAGACATTTGTCGCAGATGGGGGAAACATTTGAAAATATTTTATTCAGTCTAGTTTTCGAATAATATAATCAATGTAAAATTTTTAATTGAATTAGGTTATGTCTTACATTCATTGAACATTTGTTTACATATAATTTTTTTATCCCATCTATCGTTCGGAATTTTTATCAATAACTCTTGTTCCCAGTCCCTTCTAATTTCCTCTGTCGTTGGTGTTTCTATATTTAGAATTATATTATATAGGTAGGATATTAAATTGCTTGATTCTGCCTTTCTATTCATTCCTTCCTCCAATAAATCTGGGGTTAAAGTTTGATATCCTTGTATATACTTTTTTCAAATAATCTTGAATTTGAAGGTATTTGAAATATTGATTACTTTTTAAATTATATTTTAGTTGTAATTGTTGGAATGATAAAAATTTTCCCATTTCATACATTTCTCCCATCGTTTTAATTCCTATTCTTTCCCAATGGATAAATGTTTTATCAATAATGGATGGTTTGTATGAGGGATTATTAGCTATTGGAGAAAGAAGCGATAATTTTCTTAATTTTAGTTTTGTTTGTTTCCAAATTCGTATTATACTATGAATAATTGGATTGTATATGGTATTGATGGAAATAGGTACAATATTTGTGGTAAGAAGATCATTTTTATCGCGTTTATTCTGCCTATTAAAGACATCGGCAGTGTTTTCCAAAATTTAATCAACCCATTGAATTTAGTTAATAAAGGCATATAGTTTGCGTTGAGTAATGATTTATAGTTCCTAGTAATTTGGATGCCCAAATACTTACATTTTTCTGTTACAATTCTAAAAGGGAATTTCAACAGATGTGTCGACTCTTGAAGTTTTATCGTCATAATTTCGCTTTTGTTCCAATTTATTCTATATCCTAAAAAAGAACCAAATTCCTCTATTAAATTTAGTATATTTGGTATGCTAATCTGCAAATTTGTAATATATAATAATATGTCATCTGCATATAATGAAATTTTATTATTTGAGTGTTTGGTATTATATCCATGAATATTCGGATGACTACTTATACTTTCAGCTAAAGGCTCTATCACTAGTGCAAATAGCAGGGGCGATAACGCGCACCCCTGCCTATTGCCCCTTGCTAATTGGAATTTCGGGGATAATATATTATTAGTCAGTATTCTAGCCGTCGGCTTATCATATAATAATTTTACCCATGAGGTAAAATTATCTCCCATGTTAAATTTTTCCAATACTTTGAATAAATATTGCCATTCTACTTGATCGAAAACTTTTTCTGCATCCAATGAAATAATTGCTAGTTCTTAGAAACATAGAAACATAGAAATTAGGTGCAGGAGTAGGCCATTCAGCCCTTCGAGCCTGCACCGCCATTCAATATGATCATGGCTGATCATCCAACTCAGTATCCCGTACCTGCCTTCTCTCCATACCCTCTGATCCCCTTAGCCACAAGGGCCACATCCAACTCACTCTTAAATATAGCCAATGAACTGGCCTCAACTACCCTCTGTGGCAGAGAGTTCCAGAGACTCACCACTCTCTGTGTGAAAAAAGTCTTTCTCATCTCGGTCTTAATGTGAAAAAAGTCTTTCTCATCTCGGTCTTAACTTCTTCAGTATTATGTGAGTACATTATATTAGACAGCCGTCTCAAATTGTTAAATGAGTATTTCTTTGGTATAAACCTTGTTTGATCCAGATTTATTAGTTTACTAACATATTTACTCAATCTTCTCGCTAGGGTCTTTGCTAATATTTTTTGGTCTGTATTTAGGAGTGCAATAGCTCTATATGAGCCTTGGTTTTCTAGATCTTTATCCTTTTTTGGTATAAGTTGTAATCGTTGACTCAGTGTTTCCGGTAGTTTATTTTCTTTAAAAGCATGTATATATAAATCTTGCAACCGTGAAGAAATTATCTCGTAGAATCTTTTATAGAATTCATTACTAAAGTCGTCTGGTCCTGGTTAGCAATCCTCTATACATCTGTTATATTAGTATTTTTCATGTATGTATTTAGGAGTTCACTAGTTTTAGATTTTATGTTAGTCCTTTTTTGTATTGCTGATTTATCCAAATATAGATCTAAAACACAAGTCAAATCTCCCCCTATTATCACATTTTGATGGTTAAGTTCTGAAATTATATCCAAAATTTGACTAAAGAATTGGGGGTTGTCAAAATTAGGAGCATAAATATTTCTCAAAGTAAGTGGAGTAGAATAAATTTCTCCCGTGACTATGACGTATCTCCCCTCTTTATCTGCTCCCTCTTTATCTGCTATGGTTTTCTTTAATTTAAATGGTATACCTTTACGAATGATAATAGTCGTGCCTCTAGATTTAGAAGTAAATGAATAGTATATTTGCCCAATCCAATTTGCCTTCAATCTTATCTGTGTTTGATATTTCAGATGCGTCTCTTGTAAGAAAATGATGTCACTGTTTAAGGCTTTTAATTGGGCAAAGATCTTACCCTTTTTAATTGGTTCATTAGCGCCCCTTATATTCCAACTACAAAATGTGATTCCTCCAGTTTTCTTTTGTTTATCGTCTTGCATTATGAACCATATTAATACCTTTACTTCATATGGTGCAACCAAGAACATTATAACTCTAGATGAAGGATGGTCATTCCCAGCTGTTAAGTTTTGTTGGCATCTCCCCTTCAGAATAAACCTTGAAAAAGACCAGAAAGTGTAGAGTCGTGAAAAGATAATTAACAAACAAAAAGTGATATTATAATATCCAAAAATAAAGATATTTATAATTAAAAACAAACCACCAACAGGTGGCAGAAAAATTCTTATTGACTTCCGTAGATGTTTTTATATGTTTCGCTCTGCCCCCTTGACCAATTATTATTAATTGGAAGAGAGAGCGATACATAGTACAAAAATATACATATATAAAATAAAACGCACTCCAATAACTAGATTAGAAATGTATCTTCAAAGAGGAAAAACAAAATAAAGAATAGTTTCCAACATTAAGTATATACTTAGATATAACAGTAATTATGTTAATTATATATCCGTATCTATCAATATGCCTAGATTTATTACAATTAAGTCTCAAACTTTTGTATCAGACAACAGCAGGTTCCAAGGGGTTAACCAGATTCAGACCCTTGGATAACTTCCAAGTATCTGAGTCTCCTCCCCCCCCCCCCTTTACGTGCAATCTAGACTGTCTACTATATCCATAAAATTTGTTAATATGTTATTAATACTTATCAATCATATTTAACTCATTATTCTTATTAGCAAATAATTAACATCATGAAATAAACATAAGCTATAGTTAAGCTATGCCTTAATATTACACAATTTTATTAATTATATTTTATGTTAGTATGTAATTATATATTTCTTAAATCATTAATTTCTATATACAAGTCCATTGATAATATTCTATATTACACTATATTCTCAATTTATTTTCCCTGCCACAGTTTCTCTTCTTTGTCAATCCTTTGTTGAAATGAAACATAAAATCCAACCTTGAATTAACATTGCAAAGATAAAATATCTAGACAACGCCTCGAGGAAAGTTCGCCATTTTAACAAGAGCAATCTTTTTTGTATGTTAAACAAAAAAAGAGACATAATCCTTTCTTTGTCGTTTCTCCTCGGTGTTATTGTAGGAGACCAACTCCTAATGATCAGTAGTCCTCCTTTGTGATACTTTGTGCATATTTAAATGCCTCTTCTGGATCCGTGAATGCACGTTCAACATAATTATAAGTAATTCTCAATTTCGCAGGGTCGACTATCCCATATCTTACTCCCTTGACCTTCAGTAGCCTTTTCGTGTTTGTAAACTTGTCCCTCTTTTCCATGATTTCAGCTGGAAAATCATGGAAGAATTGTAGTTTGTCCTCTCCAAACATCAAATTCACTCCATCACTTTTTCATAATTCCAGGGTTGAAATGTCATACAATTTCAGAATAATCTGTCTTGGGGGGGGGGGGGGGGGCAGTTAAGCTTGCTTGAGTCTTACGTCGGACCCGGTGAGCCATATCTATTCTCGGGGCTTCAGGCAGCTTAAGTACTTGTTTGAGTAAGTTGGCAGCAAACTCCTGAAAGTTTTGTACACTCTCCTTTCCCTCTTTTAATCCAATTATCCTCGAATTCTGCCTCCTTGATCTTGCTTCCAAGTCCGTACATTTATGTTTCATTTTAGCAAGCTCCCTCCCAGTGCTTTCTTGTTCCTTTTTTAGTCTCTTTATCTCCTTAGCCATCTCAGTTATTGTATTGTTCATTCCTTCCATAGCCGCCTCAGTAGATTTTAGCATTGCATCCAGCTTTTTATTACATTCCTTATCAACCCGCTTAATTTTTTTGTTTAAATCCTCCTCAACCTCGACCACACGTTTGGTTAAGTCATCAATTTTCCCCATCAGCGTATCATTACCTTGTTTAATTTTTTCAGAGAGGCTTTTGTCCAGCGCGACATTCCCCTCTCGTATCGCTTTAGAAATAACTTCAGTGACTGAAGCTAATGCTGACTTTTCCAGATGTTCCATTTGTTCCCTGTGTTCCTCCTTTAAAGTCAATTCTGTAGAAGGATTTTGGGAATCAACTTTTTCTTCTGAACTTCCAGCTGATGTTTGAGGGGATTGAGGAGTCTTTTCTGTTTTTTTCAAGTAGGCTCTTGTAGCAGGTCTTGAAGTGGCTTTTGCAGGCTTCTGGCAAGGTTTCTGTTTTTTCAATTAAAACTGCAATTATTCTCTGTTATCAGCAGGATTTCTGATAACACACAATTAAATAGCAGCTCCGGTAGTTATTTTCAGAACTCCCCCGTCTTCCAACTCATATTTTAGCACATTAAAACATTCTTCGGGAGCAGAGCGAAACAGCGACGTCTCTCACCCCACCATTGACGCCACCGGAAGTCCTTCCTGATTTTTATACTCAATGCCCTGATCTATGGAGCTAAACATATCAAACATATTCTTGACCAGTCTATCTACTTTTGGTGCCACTGCCAGGGAGCTGTAGACTTAGAATCCAAAGATTGCCTTGTACATTAATGTTAAAAAGGGTCTTGCCATTATCTGTATACTTTCCCCTTACATTTGACCTCCCGAAGTGTGACACCTCACACCTGGATTACACTGCATCTGCCATTTTGCTATCCATTTCTGTAACTGATCTTTTTCCCGCTTTATAGTTCAACAACCTTCCTCATTGTCTGGAAACTTACGCACGAACCTATCTACATTCTTGTCCAAGTCTCTGTGAATCCCATGTTTCTTAATCCTAAGGGTCAACCTGCCATGAGGGACTTTATCAAATTCCTTACTAAAGTTCATGTAGACAACATCCACTGCCCTACCCTCATCGATTACCATCATCATGTCTTCATAAACTGAAACATGTTTGTAAGAAGTGGCCTCTCGTGGAAATAGCCTTGCCACCTGCAGTCGAAAAAAACACATATTCCTAATTGGCCCATTCTCTTACAAATGACAGTAATTCCTATCCTAAAGAATCCTCTCCACAAGCTTCTTGACCACTAACATGAAGTTTATCGCCCATAATTTTCTGGATTATATCTCATTTCCATTTTAAACAAAGGAACAACATTGGCATCTCGTCTATGACTAGAAAAGATACAAAGATGTTTGCCAAGGGTCTTGCAATCTTCTCTCTTGCCTCTCAATAACCAAGGATAGATCCCATCAGGGCCTGGGGATTTATCTACCTTAATGCTCTTCAAGACCTTCGACACCATCCTCCTTGATTTTAAATTGCCCAAGCATATTAGTATTCCCCAGATTGATCTTGCTGTTCTCCATGTCCCTCTCCTTGGTGAATACAGGTGCAAAATACTCATTGAGTACCTTGCCGACGTCCTCTGACACCAGTCATAAATTCCCTCCTTTATCCTTGAGGAAAAGATCTTTCTCTTGGTTACCCTTTTAATTATTTGTTTTAATGGTTAACAAATGATGATATTCATCATTATATGTACTCAATAACTTGCAGCGGTTATATTTGTACTTTATTGGTCATACATTTGGTACATGTTAAAGGACCAGAGGCAAACTGGATATCAATGATTAAAATGAACTGTAACCAAGATAAATGATAAATTATGCAAATTGTAATTACATTTAAAGGTACGGATCACACAGTTCATAATTTCAGCAACAGAAATTGTCGAATTTGCCTTCTGTCAATTGGGAATTGGGGTTGGAAGCCATCAAGAAATTAGAGGTCAATGACAAATGCTCTAGAATATTTAGTCCTGGAGTAAAGCTGTCCAATGCTGCTGATCTCCCAATCTGCTACATCGTGCCAGTCCTTGGCAATTACAATATACCTTCTCTCTAGATATTAATGGTATTAGTGATTATCAATCTATGCTGGTTGTCTTCACAGGCAAAATGTAGTCAAAACATTTTTAAAAAGCATGTCCTGGAAATCTAAAATAAAAGCAAAATGCTGAAGGTGGAGAAAGAAACTGACCTAACATTTCAAACATATGTTCCATCTCCAGAATTGGATACTGTCTGACCTACCGAATATTTCCCATACTTACTATTTTTATTTCTAGATTAAACTAATACATGTCCTCATCCTGTTCACAGTTTTGCAAAAGCCCCTCTATAATTCATAGTAGACATTTAGACCCGTCAGGAAAACAAGCGCAGATATCTTCAAAGAAGGATACAAAGTGCTTTGTAAAGGTTAAAATGGATAAAAAGGATAGAAGTACTCAGTGGGTCAGGCAGCATCACTGGACATCATGGACAGGTGATGTTTTGTGTTGAGACCCTCTTTACTGATTGTAAGGAGGGGGGGGGGGAGAAAGCTGTGAGTGGAGAGGCAGGATAGCATGTGACAGGTTATAGATGGACTCAGGTGAGGGTGGGGGTTAATAGGCAGTTGTTTGGAACAAGGCCGGAGATAAAAGCAGAAGGTGTGAGACGGTCTGATTGAAGAATAGCATTGTGAAGCCAGAGGAAGAGATGTAGAAGGAAGGGGAGGGCAGAAACGGGTGCGAGCCCAGGTGGGACACAGAGGAGGGGATGGGGAAGAGAAAGGGAGGGAGAATGGGGAGGGGGAGAAGTGTCGAAATGTCAGAGGTTGATATATCAATATTCAGATCTGAGTCCAGGCTTCTGAGCTGCCCAAGTGGAATATGAGGTGCTGTTCCTCCAGTTTGCTTGTGGCCTCACTCTGGCAATGTAGGCCAGGATAGAAGTGGTCACAGACTCCAAGCTTTGTCTCACCGATGTATAGGGGGCCACATCAAGACACCTGATGCAGTAGATGATGTTAGAGGAAGGCAGGTCTCATCTGGAATGGCTGATGGGGTCCCTAGATAGAGGTGAAAGTGGAGGTATAAGGACAGGTCTTTCATCTCCTGCAGTTGCAGGGGTAAGGAATGAATGGTTTGGGTGGGCGGGTATGAGTGAACCAAGGAGCTGGGGAGGGAGTGATCTCTGCAGAAGGTGGAAAGTGGTGGCAATGGGAAGATGTGACTGGTGGTGGGATCACTTTGGAGGTGGTGGAAATGTTGGAGGATGATGTTGGATGTGAAGGCTGGTGGGGGGGGGGGGGGGGGGGGAAAGGTGAGAACCAGGGAAACTCTATCCTTGTTTTGACTGAGGGGAGGGGGAAGATGAGCAGAACCTTGGGGGACTGAGACAGCTGAGTGTGAGGGATCCATCTATGACAGAAGGGGGGGAAACCACTTTTATTAACGAAGGACATCACAGATGTCCAAGAATGGAAAGCCTCATCTTGGTAGCAGATGTGGTGGAGATGGAGGAAGTGAAAATGGGGAATGACGTCTGTGCAAGAGGCAGGATGGGAGGAAGTGTAGTCCAGGTAACTCTGGGAGTCGGTAGGTTTATATTAGATGCCAGTCGATAGTTTGTTCCCTGTAATGGAGACAATGAGATCAAGAGAGTGGAATGAGAGATTATTATCTGTCATACTTTGTCCTGCCTCTCCTCTCTCCCAGATTTCTCTCACATGCAAGTCAACTCACTTTTGATTCCTTTTCCACTTGCCTACACATATAGTTATTTTCAGTAGCCCTTTCCTCTTTCCAGGACCTTTGGGATGTGGGAGTAAACGCATGTGGTCAAGAAGAGAATGTGGACACTCCATGTAGATCTGAATGGAACCTGAAACCCTGGAACTGTGAGGCAGTACCACTAACTACTGTGTGGCCCTGGTGTGAAAATATAATGTTTAGGATTATGAAACTAACACCAAGTAATCACTTTCATTTCCACAGACTGTTTGACCAGCAAAATGCTGGGTTGCAACCAGCAAAAAAAACCCCAAGCTTTATAGGTTGAAAATATTGTGAAATTCCATCATTTTGTTCAATTTTCAATGTTGCATGTGTGTTTCAAGGATGTTTATTTGGTTTAATACAATGATTTTTTTTTTTCAGATTGTGATATTCATAGCATTCCTGTGTATAACATGTTCGGAATGGACTCATTACTCAACATATCGCTATTTTGAAGTTGTCACCATCTGGTTTTTTATTATGGTTTTGGTATTTTACATAATTTACCTAACAAGACTTCACCAAAAGATGACTTGCATACAGTGGCCACTAACAGTAAGTTAAGGTTCTAATAATTCACAAGTGAATTTATTGATGTAAAACTATAATAATTTTTATTGTGAGTATATTCCCATGTACATTGGGTTCCTTCCATTAATTTGATTAACATTGACCAGTTCTATTGGAAACACCAGCCTGAAAGTAAATATGCGAAGCTGGCATGAAATGTTATCTAATTTTTACAAGAAAAAAATGCTTGAGAGATTAAGGATAATTTACATATTATAAAAAGTCTTTCATAAGCCAGTTGTTCCAAACTGCATAAGCATGTTTTAATGTAGGGCATTATACAACAGGATTGTACATACCATTGAGATAAATAACCAGGTAATTTGTTTTGTCCATTTTGGGAGGATGGATATTAGTCGGAATACTAGGACAACACCTCCACTTTTTGGTATCATATCTTTGGAGTTTACTGTCCACTTGAAAGACTCTTCACATCCAAAGTACAGCACCTACTCAATGCTGCTTATTAAAGCCTATAGTGCAACATTTTAGAATTAATATATCAGATTTTACAAGAACATTTTCACCATGTCAACCTGATTTTGCTGTTTTTGTGAAGTACTCCTATACTGTTTATAATCATTAACATTAAAGCAAAAAACAAAAACACACACAAAAACAGTGCCGGAGTAATTCGGCACATCTGTCAGCATCTCTGGAGAACATGGATAGGTGATAATTAATAATAAATCTTTTTTTTCCCTTTTCTTCCCTGCACTTCACCTGGACTTGCACCCATTTCTCCCCTACCCCGTTCCTTCAACCTATTTTCCTTCGCCTGGCTTCACAATTGCTACCTCTGCTATCCTTATCTCACACCTCTTTGTATTTGTGGAAGGGTGTTACCCTGGCTGGAAGTCCATGACCAGCAGTGTTCCACAGGGATCATGTGTCGGGACCTCTGTCTGTGATGTGTGATGGTTTACCAGAATGCTGCCAGGATTAGAGATCATCAGATGTAATGAGAGGTTGTGACAAACATGAATTACTTTCTCAGCAGCAATGGAGGTTGAGGGGAGATAGAAAAATCTGAAGTTATGAGAGGCATAGGAAGGGTAACAATCGTAACCATTTCCCCATGGTGGAAATGTCAAAGACTAGAGGGCAGAGATTTAAGAACCAAGGGGGGAAAGTTTAAAAGTGATGTGCCGGGCAAGCATTTTTATACAGAGTGATGGGTGCCTGTAGTGCTGTGCCAGAAGTAGTGGTGGCATCAAGTAGTGGCATTAAGGTACTTAGATAGGTACATCAATGTGCAAGAAATGGAGGGATATGGATCACATGCAGGCAGTGAAGATCAGTTTATCTATACACAGTGACCAGCTTGATTGTAATCATGCGTGATTCTTCTGCTGATTAGGTAGCGGGCAACTAAAGCTTTTCACTGTACCTCGGTACACGTGATAATAAAATTAAACTAAACTAGTTTAACATGGCATCATGTTTGGTGCAGGCATTAATGAAGGACTTGTTCAAGTGTTATACTGTTCTATGTATACTTAATGCAATATCATTTCATAATCATTTTAGTTCTGTGTACTCAAAATATTCTGATTTTTGTAAGGAGTTCCTGCACTATGTCGTTGCGACTGTTCTGATATTGGTTGCATCGATTATTGGAGCAACCAAGGCACATGGCCGCGCTGGATTAGCAGCTGGAGTGGTAAGAAACATTTTTGCTCTGTTTGTATTTAAAATTGTAATTAATTTATTATCCAACTATGTGAACATACAAGGAATTTGATTTGCCAACAGTCATACAAAAAAGCAACAAGATACATAACCACATAAAAATTAAATATAAACTGAAACAGCCGTCACAACAGCGTGTGAGAATCCCCAGGGCACACAGCTTAAGCAGAGACCCACAGCCATAAGTCAATGTTCGGGCCACACATACGCTCCTTCGCCATGATGTGACCAAAGTTGCACCGACCGCTGTTAATCTCCACCCGAATAGTCAGAAAGCCATCCACACCTGCACTAGACTACGGGATGTCCTTATGGAGCCATGTTTCCGCAAAACACCAAGATCACTGCACTCACAGCACTCCCTCCGAGTCCTCACCAGTGCAGGCAGCATGTCAATAGACAATAGATGCAGCAGTAGGCCATTTGGCCCTTCGAGCCAGCAACGCCATTCAGTGTGATCATGGTTGATCAGCCACAATCAGTACCCCGTTCCTGCCTTCTTCCCATATCCCTTGACTCCACTATCTTTAAGAGCTCCAGCCAGAGAATCGGCCTCCACTGTCTTCTGAGGCAGAGAATTCCACATTCACAACTCTCTGGGTGAAAAAGTGTTTAATCTCCGTTCTAAATGGCCTTCCCCTTATTCTTAAACTGTTGCCCCTGGTTCTGTACTCCCCCAACATCAGGAACATGTTTCCTGCCTCTAGCATGTCCAATCCCTTAATAATCTTTGTGTTTCAATAAGATCCCCTCTCATCCTTCTAAATTCCAGTGTACACAAGCCCAGCCTCTCCATTCTTTCAAGATATGACAGCCCAGCCATCCTCGTGAACCTACGTTGCACTCCCTCAATAGCAAGAATGCCCTTCCTCAAACCTGCACACAATACTCCAGGTGTGGTCTCACCAGGGCCCTGTACAACTGCAGAAGGACCTCAACTCCTTTTGTTATGAAGGCCAACATTAGCTTTCTTCACTGCCTGTTGTACCTGCATGCTTACTTTCAGTGACTGATGTACAAGGACACCCAGATCTTGTTATACTTCCCCTTTTCCTAATCTGACACCATTGAGATAATAATCTGCCTTCCTGTTCTTACTACCAAAGTGGATAACCTCACATGTATCCATATTAAACTGCATCTGCCCATTCACTCAACCTGTCCAAGTCACCCTGCATCCTCGTAGCATCCTCTTCACAGTTCACACTGTCACCCAGCTTTGTGTCATCTGCAAATTTGCTAATGTTACTTTTACTTTTAATTCCTTCATCTAAATCATCAATGTATATTGCAAATAGCTGCGGTCCCAGCACCGAGCCTTGTGGTCACTGTCTGCCATTCTGAAAGGGACTCGTTAATCCCCACTCTCTGTTTCCTCTGCCACTCAATATTCAGTACCCTACCCCCTATACCATGTGTTCTAATTTTGCCCGCTAATCTCCTATGTGGGACCATATCAAAGGCTTTCTGAAAGTCCAGGTACACTACATCCACTGGCTCTCCCTTGTCCATTTTCCTAGTTACATCTTCAAAAAATTCCAGAAGATTAGTCGAGCATGATTTCCCCTCTATCTTATTTTTTTCGGTGACCTAACATTCCCCACTTTGGAAGGCAAATAACTTATACCTTCTTTCCTCCTTTTCTCCCACGGTCCGGACAATCGAATCCCCTGCAGTTGGGGCGATTGAAGCTCCTGCGATCAGGGCGTTTGAAGCTCCTGCGGTTAGAGCTCCCGCAATTGATCCCAGCCTAAGGGAACGGCAGCTCCACGATGTTAAAGCCGCAGTGCAGACAGAGATACAATGAAAAAGTCACATCTCCGTCATGGAAAGCGATAAAAAAAGTTTCCCCCAACCCACCCCCCCCCCCCCCCATCCCCCACATAATACAAAAACTAAAAGCACACTAAAAACATACAAGTAAACACAGACAAAACAGCAAAAGAAGAAAAGGACGAGACATGCTGTTGGGAAGGCTGCCATGTACAGCGCCACCCGGTGGAACCTTGAAACATCATACAAATATCATGAATTAGTGTTCCCTGTGTTGGAGAATGTAGGACACTGATTTGCAAAATTGTTTGTTGGAACTACCCACATTTCAAAGCAACTTGTAGTTAATTAAGAGATTCCAAAGAGTAGCATTATGAGCCACATCAAATTAAATGGATGTTGAAGTAGGGTCGTGACCCAAAACGTCATCTATTCCTTTTCTCCAGAGATGCTGCCTGACTCGTTGAGTCACTCCAGCACTTTGTGTCTATCTTGGATGTTGAACAGTTGTTCTGCAGACTCTGCACTTAAGTTTGATCAACCCATCCAGATGACAGGAATGAACATTAGAATGTATTTCAAACGTCACTATAAATATCATGAGCAACTGAAAAATTTGCAAAGTTTCTTAATTTTTTTTAACCTTGTGTTTACACTGTTTTTGCACCCCCACCCACCCAACCTACATTTCTGTCCTATAATGGGATAATTTCCTAGCTGCTATATATTCCCACTGTGTTGCACATTTCTTGGCATTGTAAAAGTGACCTATGCCTCAGCCTGAAACTTGATAGTTGATGTTAGCCGGCTTTCGGTTTGGAGTACGTGCAGGTGAACCTCTGCCTCAGCCAGAAGAGCTAATTAGGTCACTGGATGATGGAGAAGCGGGTGTAGAATGCCATCCCTTTTTGTCAATTTCTCTGTTTCAGCCACATCTGTCTTCTGGATTGTCCTCCTTCCAGGAGCATGCCTTCACTTCTGCCTTTGATGACGGAACCCTCGCGTATTTTCCTTGTCATGACGCCCTCCTCTGCAGACAGAATAGCAATATTCCCTTGGCTTTGCCTTTCACTTAGCTAGCCCCCACATTAAACACCATGCTCCGCCATTTCCAGCAGCTCTATTAATATCCCATCACCTGTCGCACCTCTTTTTTGCTTCCCACAGGAACCGTTCATCCCTCCTACCCACCATCTGTAGCAGTTTTTCTCCGCAACTGAAGTTGTAACACCTGTACCTCCTCCTGGTTCCTTCTGCCCATCATCTCTGCCCCATCTGCGTAGACCTGTTGAGTTAACTGGTATTAACCGTTGCTTAACAGCAGTCTGTTTCTATTCTGGGTTCCAGCATTGGCAGTCTCTCTTTTTTGATTTGATATAGTCCATACTGCTTCCATTATTAAACTGCTGTTAGATGATGGTCGGATGGAGGAGGAGACTGAATTTCTTTCTCCTTCCAGACTTGACTGTTGAGACCGATTGTTTGGTCCCTAAAAAAGGTTCTGAGTTCAATCATCTCCGTGCACAGACTTGATTGGAAGATGAGGGCATATAAATTAAGAATAACGATTCCTGATCTCTGTTCCATTTTGTAGTTCTTCGGCTTCGCATCAGCAATTCTATATGGCGTTGGGGCCTGGCAGTCCTACAAGATGTGGCGTGTTCCTCAACCAGCAAGTAAGGAAGCTTTCAGATGAGGAAACATAAAAGCAATTTTTCCTTCATAATCTTGTTACTTCAACCACTCCCTCCCACCATCCCCAAACCTGCACCACCCTTCTACCAATTCCACCCTGGTCCTCAAACACACCACATTGTAGGTGACGACTTGTCTTATGATGTACCATCTTGTTCAAGTGATCACTCTGATGTGATCTGGATAACATATTCTGGCAGACTTAAACATGATGACTGTCACCATCTCAGCTGTTCCCAACTTAACATTTATACCACATTCCTTCCTACTGGACACTAGTTGACAGAAACATGATATTCTATAAACAAGCAGCAGTCTCATTATTTATGTTCCGCTCGTAAGTATCCATATATCATGCATGGACCTAAAAATTGTCAATAATTATTAATACTACAGTAGGAATTATTGGAAAATAGTTTTCCAAGAGTCATAGGTCCTTTGATATAACTTGCCTGTGTCAATCAAGATACCTCAACTGTACTAGTCCCACATCCCACAATCTTTCCTATCCATGTACTTGTCCAAATGTCTTTTCCAATGTTGTTAATAGTATCTGCCTCAACTACCCCTCTGGTAGCTTGTTCTTCATGTGGAAAATGTTACCCCTTGGTTCCTATTAAATCTTTCCCCTCACCTTAAACTTGTCCCGCGGTTCTTTATTTCCCTACTCTGCAAAATACTCTCTATATCTACCCTATCTTTTCCCCTCATTATCTTATACACCTCCATAAGATCACCCTTCATCCTCCTACACTCCAAGGAATAAAGTTACAGCCTGCCCAACCTCTCCCTATACATTAGGCCCCCAGGTCCAGGCAACATCCTACACTTGATCAAGCTTAACAACATCTTTCCTATAACGGTGACTAAAACTGAACATGATACTCCAAAGAAACTCCAACATTTTGTGCCATTTTAGGTAAACCAGCATCTGCAGTTCCTTGCTTCTACAATACTCCAAATGTAGCCTCACCAACGTATTGTACAACTGTCACATAACATCCCAACTTCCATGCTCAATATCCTGACTGATGAAGCCCAATGTGCCGAAAGCCTTCTTGGCCACCCTGTCTACCTACCTGTGATGCCACTTTCATAGAAACATAGAAAATAGGTGCAGGAGTAGGCCATTCGACCCTTCGAGCCTGCACCGCCATTCAATATGATCATGGCTGATCATCCAACTCAGTATCCCGTACCTGCCTTCTCTCCATATCCCCTGATCCCTTTAGCCACAAGGGCCACATCCAACTCCCTCTTAAATATGGCCAATGAACTGGCCTCAACTACCTTCTGTGGCAGAGAATTCCAGAGATTCACCACTCACTGTGTGTTAAATGTTTTTCTCATCTCGGTCCTAAAAGATTTCCCCCTTATCCTTAAAATGTGATCCCTTGTTCTGGACTTCCCCAACATCGGGAACAATCTTCCTGCATCTAGCCTGTCCAACCCCTTAAGAATTTTGTAAGTTTCTATAAGATCCCCCCTCAATCTCCTAAATTCTAGCGAGTACAAGCCGAGTCTATCCAGTCTTTCTTCATACAAAAGTCCTATCAAGGAGCTATGTACCTGCGCCCCTAGATCCCTTTGCTCCACAACATTCCACATAGCCCTGACATTCACTGTGAAGGTCCTGCCCTGGTTTTGACTTCCCAAACATAACACCTCACACCTATCTGCAATAAACTTTGTTAACCATTCCTGGGCCCACTTGCCCAACTGACCAAAATCCTGCTATAACTTTTGAAAACCATCTTCACTGTCTATGATAGCACCCACTTTGATGTCATCTGCAAACTTACTAATCATGTCTTGTACATTCTCATCCAAATCATTGACATAAACCAGACAGCAATGTGCCCAATGCCGATCCCTGAGGCACACCACTAGTTACAGGCCTCCAGCCTGGGAAACAAATTTTCACCATCATCCTCTGCTTCTTTCCATGAAGCCAGCTTTCTATCCAGTCGCCTAGCTCTCCCTGGCTCCCATGCAATCTAACTTTCCAGAGCAGCATACATTGCAAAACCGTACTAAATGTTTTGCTGAAATCCATATATACAATGTATATGGCTCTGCCCTCGCCAACCTTTTTGGTCACATCTTCAAAAAAAACCCAATCAGAATCGTGAGAGATGATTTCCCTTGTACAAAGTGATAACTGTCTATCCCTAATCAATCCATGCCTATCTAAATGCATCTACATCTTATTCCTCAGAATACTCTCTGGTAACAAGCTTATAACAGATGTTAGGCACCATGGTCTATAGTTCCCAGGCTTTTCGTTGCAGCCCTTATTAAATGGAGGCGCACCCTCCAGTCTTCTTACTCCTCACCTGTATCTAATGATTGATGCATCTCCACCAGGGTGCCTGCAATTTCTTCTCTAGCTTCCCTCTGTTCTTGGATATATCAAATATATAAGATTGGGCAAATTAATGTAATGTTTAAAGTAATGAATTTTAATATTGGCTTGTGAAGGGCCGAACCACTTTGGTCTCGAACCGTCGTTCGTCGAGCTCGAGCACTCGCGTTGGCCGACCAATCAACGCCGACCAGGATGGTCAGCTGGCAGAGTGCAGCGGATGACGGAGCTAGGCTTCACCACAGGCAACACATTATCACACACACCTTGCCCTTTGTACTAGATGTTGAGCTGAATCATTTAAATATTAAACTGAGTGTTTATACATCACGTGAACCTCTTCAGGCTAAATATAGACTAATCCCATTTGGATAAATCAAGCTAGAAATTCCTTTTACTGCGGCACAACACCATTTGCCTAAACCAGGTTTTTCCTTTCTGAAATTAGTTATCTCACTTGCCTAAGTTCATCAATTTACTTCAATGTGACTTTGCAGAGACTAAACTTACAAGTGGCAGAGATTTGTACAACCTAAATTTTAGAATTTAATTATTACTTGAATATTTTCTTTGGGGTGTTGGGGGGAGAAGAAGGGGGGGGACGACATGTAAGGCTCTTCCATAAGATTAAGGCAGATGGAATTCAAGGAATTTTTGCAAAATGGATGCAAAATTGCTCGGTCAAAATAGTAGTGAATGGGTGTTTTTCTGACTGAAAATCAGTAAGAAGTGGTGTACCGCCGGGATTAGTGCAAGGACTAAGGCGCTGGTTAGACCGCATTTAGAATATTGTGAGCAATTTTGGGCACCATATCTGAGGAAGGATGTGCTGGCTCTGGAGAGGGTCCAGAGGAGGTTTACAAGAATGATCCCAGGAATGAGTAGGTTAACCTATGATAAGCATTTGTTGGCACTGGGCATGTACTCACTGTAATTTAGAAGAATGAGGCGGGACCTCATTGAAACAAAGCGATTAGTGAAAGGCTTGGATAGAGTGGATGTGTGGAGGATGTTTCCATTAGTGGGAGAGTCTAGAACTAGAGGTCAGCCTCAGAATTAAAGGACATTCTTTTAGGAAGGAGATGAGGAGAAGTTTCTTTAGTCAGAGGGTGGTGAATCTGTGAAATTCTTTGCACAGAAGGCTGTACAGGCCAAGTTAGTGGATTTTTAAGGCAGAGATAGATTCGATTAATACAGGTGTCAGAGATTATGGGGAGAAGGCAGGGGAATGGGGTTAGGTGGAAGAGATAGATCAGCCATGATTAAACTTGATGGGCCGAATGGCTTAATTCTACTCCTATTCCTTATGACCTTATAACTTTTGTTTGTAAATATAAGAATAAATGACTTGGATAGGAATGTAAGTGGTATGATTAGTTTTCAGACAGCACATAATTAGTGGGATAGTAGATTACAAAACGTTTGTTGAAGGAGACAGTGGGACACAGATCAGTTAGAAAATTGGGTGTAACAGTAGCAGATGGAATTCAATCCAGACAAGTGTGAGAGAATGCACTCTGGGAGGTCAGATTCTCGTAGGACATTTATATGAAATGGCCGGTATCTTGGATTCATTGATGTATGGACAGAACTTTGGGTGCAATTCTGCAGTCCCTGAAAGTGGTGATTCTGATTGCTATAGAGTAGTGAAGGTGGAATTTGGTAGGCTTGCCTTCATAAGCCAGGGTTTGTCATGTTGCAAATACAGAAGAAAATTAGTTGGACCTCACTGAGAATATTGTGCAGTTCTTGTTGCTGCTCTACAGGATGTGGTAACCATAGAGCGTGCAGAAAAGATTCACCAGGTGGTTACCTGGAATGGAAGAATGTAGTTATGAGGATAGACTGGGTTTATTTTCACTGGTAAGACAGGGGCTGAGGGTTGACCTTGTAGAGGCTGAGAACGTTACCAGGGGTATCGTCAATCTTGTTCCCAGGACAGGACTATAAAACTAGAGGGCTCAGTCTTAAGATGAGCAAAAAAAAAGGCAGTTGGACACAGAGGTCTAATGTATGCAGATGGAATATGTGAACATAGGCTTTATGGTTTGGCATGGCCGAGGTAGGCAAACGGGCCTGTTTCTATAATTATGTTTCTCTAATTTCATCATCTGCAGTCTATTTGGGAAAATTATTGGCGTCAATTTGATTATAACTGGTCTGTTCTCTTCGCTCCATTAATTACACAATATGCTAGGATCTATGCTTTGTACACATTCCTTAGGGTAGTGCAACTTCTTAACCTTTTAAATAAATGTACAAGTATTCTGTAAATGATTTTGATTCTGTGGATAGATATCAATTTATGAACTTTGTTTCTTTACAGCTGTTACTGTATAACTGATCAGTGTCAGAAATTGGCAACAGTTTCATCGGAATCATATGTCCAGAGACTCAGTTGTGTTCACCCTTGAGATCTGAAGATTCTTTTTATATTAACTATGCAAGAATGTGCTTGATAATATTGTCATTCGTCTTAAGAAGTTAATTATTTTTATATTTTATAAACTAGCTAATGTAAAATTGTACCAAAGACAAGATGAACAAAATATTTTATATAAAAGCCTAAAAGATACATGACCTCATTCTGGTTTACTAGTGTTATACCATAGTACTGATGCAGAATCCAAAACCAAAGCGCTCAATATCCCTTTCATGAGATTGTGATATGTGTCCTGACCTGCTAAGTTCTTCCAGCAGATTGTTTGTTGCTCCAGATCCCAGCATCTGTAGTCACTTGAGTCTCCAACACTACCTTAAAATCTTCTCCCTTCCCCCTCTACTCTGAGCCTCTCTTCTCCCACCACATTTACCTCCCTCCCTAAGGTAATATCAACCACCTTGACCTTTCCATTCTCTCATCCACTCGAACCTTAACCCCTCCAAACACACAACTCTCTACACGCTTGGCACCAATCCCAAACCCACAAGCGAGCACAGTGCCATTGAGGTCTGGTGGAATGTCCTCTGCTGTGTAGAAGCTGGTTGGCAACACTCGGACACCTCTCCCAGGAACATGCCCCCCCACCAACGCCATGGTCTCCCATACCATCACAGATCTCATCACATTACAGATCTTCCCTCTAGTTTTCAACCTAATAGTGCCCCCATTCCTATCTATCTCCTTCATTCCTGATGCAGTGATGAATTTAAACTCTACAGATGCTACCTGACTTCCTGAATCCCTCCATCGTTTAATTTTTGCTCCAGATCCCAGCAGTTGCTAGTGTCCATTGCCACATAGCATTTTTGTTGCAAGTGCAATTTGTTCATTAAATATGTAAAAAAATAACCAATCTTTATAATGCTTTAGTGTTCACACCTTTAAAACTGCCAGTAAAAATCCTCTGTTTGAAAGTATCATTTTATTTTTGACATACTGACATAAGGTTTTGATATTTTGAGCCAGACAGGAAACCGCCTGACTGACTTTAGTTTCAATATGTGTTCTTGTGCATGATGACATATTGTATGGAAAGATGCCTTGTAAATAAAATAAACTTTTTTCTGTATCCTTTCCAACCTATTTATCACGACTTCTTCATTCGATGGCATTTAAACAAAAGATGCCAAGCTGTTTGCAAGCCTGATGCTGCCAGTAATATGCCTATAATTATACTTTGTAGTTCCTTGTCAGTGAGTGGGAATCTGGAATCATAATTGTGTTTTCCTCTTGTCCAAAAGCCAACCATTCACTGTCAGTACAAAAAAAAAATGCATAAGCTAGTAATCTGAAATAAAATGCAAAGTGCTGTAAATATTAGTCAGGCCAGGTAGCATCTGGAGTGGGAGAAATAAGTAATGTTTTGGGTTGATGATCTTTTATCAAGTGGTACCTGACTTGTGCATTTCTGGCACTTTTTAGGGTTTTGTTTGTAGTATTTTCCCACACATCTGTGCATGTTATTGATTTCAAGTATTTCTTCTCTCAAAACATTATTATAGAACCTACTTCCATCTTACTTTCTGGCAGGGTATCCAGATCACAAATGTGTAACAGTGTTCCCTTGTGTTGCTCCATATTCTTTTGCTAATCATAAATCTGCACCCTCTGGTTACTGGGCCAGAATTAGAATTGAAAAGAGTCTTTGACCTGAAACATTTTTATTTTCTTACTGGCTGACCTGGTAAATGTTTCCAACATTTTTGTGTGTTCAGCTTTTCAACATCTTTTGCTTTTCTTCGTCTGGTACTGGAAATGGTTTATCCTTTAATTTGATTTTAAAGAACTGTTAGAGAATTTCTATAGAATCCCTGCTTAAATTTCATCTGCTCTCAGGAGACTAATCATGTATTTTCCCGTCTCCGCAGATCAGTGAGACCCTTAGTAGCTGCTGTTATTCTCATATCAAATGTGTTGTATTGAGTGAATGTTCTTTTGGGTTGTAGACATCCGTCCATTTCAGTCTTAGTATAATCTGCCACTGTTTGTGCTTTTGTTCCTCTATTTAAAAAGCTTGCCAGTTTCATGGTTTTAAGTCTCGTTGTAGTATAACTTCAAAGATGTGTGTGTCTACAGCTGTCTTCCTTTTAAATCATGCTATATTACCCTTCAAATCCACTCTTCCCTGCTTTTGCCCATTTCACCAGATTTCTGTAATCTGCTGCTATTCTGATTGTACTACATATCTTAGTTTTGCAGCATTTGCAAACTGAGGTTAGATATACATAAGCACAAGGCTTAATATCAAAATTAGCAATGTTCTGAAAAAAGACTCTTGCGAATACAATACAATTACCGTCCTGTCTGAAAATGATCAATTGAATACAAAACAAATGCTGTAGATACTGGACATACTTGGCATCTGAGGAGTGAAAAACAATTTTAAAATGTTGGTGTGTTGACAAGCTTTTATCCATGACCATATTAGTATCATTGGTCAACACGATGCCTGTCCAACAGTCATTTGAGGGGTTTATTTGTAACTTGGTAAGCTTAGAAATTCAGTGGCAATGGGCACTGACTGAATGAATGAATACGTTTATTAGCCAAGTATTCACATACAAGGAATTTGCCTTGGTGCTCCGCCGCAAAGTGACAACATGGCGTACAGTGACAGTTAGGAATGACACATAAAACATTGAACATAATAATGCATTGCTCTACTCAGGCCAGCAGTTTCAATGTCCAAATGTAGTCTTCAATGCAATTACAATTCTGCAATCTTTCATTAGAGTTCACCATTATACCATGAGGCACAGGAGCAAAATTAGGCCACTCGGCCCATTGAATCTACTCTGCCATCCAATCAAGGCTGATTTAACTTTTCCCTCTCAACCATATTCTCCTACCTGCATGTAACCTTTGAATTGCCTTTGTGATGTGGGGGAGACCTCATTATGAACAGCAACCTAATTTGATAGCAGTACCATAACAAAAAAAATAAAAACAGGTCAATCAAATAATGATCAGGAAATCCTGGGAACATTCAGGTCCAGCAGCATCTTTTAGATTTTGGTTTATTATCATCACGTACCTATAATGCTCCAAAAATGTAATGAAAAGCTTTGTTTTGCATGCTATACACACAGATCAGATATATCGTACATAAATACAATGAAGTCAAAGTCAGGTGTAACAAAGGGAAAGATATAGAATGCAGTTTAAGAAAGAACTGCAGATGCTGGTAAATCGAAGGTAGACACAAAATGCTGGTAACACTGCGGGTGAGGCAGCATCTATGGCGAGAAGGAATTCTCAGCATTGTATCAGTTCCATCGACAAGGTCCAATGACCACAATTGGGGAAATGAAAAAGACAGTACCCTAATCTGCACTCCACAAATCGGGCCTTTATGGAAGAGTGGCAAGAAGAAAGCCATTGTTGAAACAAAGCCATAAGAAGTCCCGTTTGCAGTTTGCCACAAGCCATGTGGGGGGGACAGCAAACATGTGGAGGATGGTGCTCTGGTCTGATGAGACCAAAATTGAAGTTTTTGGCCTAAATGCAAAATGTTATGTGTGGCGGAAAACTAACACTGCACATCACCCTGAACACACCATCCCCACTGTAAAACACGGTGGTGGCAGCATCATGCTGTGGGGATGCTTTTCTTCAGCAGGGACAAGGAAGCTGGTCAGAGTTGATGGGAAGATGGATGGAGCCAAATACAGGGCAATCTTGGAAGAAAACCTGTTAGACTCTGCAAAAGACTTGAGACTGGGGCGGAGATTCACCTTCCAGCAGGACAACGACCCTAAACATACAGCCAGAGCTACAATGGAATGGTTTGGATCAAAGCATATTCATGTGTTAGAATGGCCCAGTCAAAGTCCAGACCCAAATCCAATTGAGAATCTCTGCCAAGACTTGAAAATTGCTTTTCACAGACGCTCTCCATCCAATCTGACTGAGCTTGAGCTATTTTGCAAAGAAGAATGGGCAAAAATTTCAGTCTCTAGATGTGCAAAGCTGGTAGAGACATACCCCAAAAGACTTGCAGCTGTAATTGCAGCGAAAGGTAGTTCTACAAAGTATTGACTCAGGGGGGATGAATACTTTTGCACGCCACACTTTTCCGTTTTTTAATTTGTAATAAAATTTGGAAACCATGTATCATTTTCCTTCCACTTCACAATTATGCACCACTTTGTGTTGGTCTATCACATAAAATGCCAATAAAATACATTTACGTTTGTGGTTGTAACGTGACAAAATGTGGAAAAGTTCAAGGGGATTGAATACTTTTGCAAGTCACTGTATATGGTAAACAGTTGCAGCCCCAACACCGAGCCTTGCGGCACTCCACTCGCCACTGCCTGCCATTCTGAAAAGGACCTGTTCACTCCTACTCTTTGCTTCCGATCTGCCAACCAATTTTCTATCCATGTCAACACCCTACCCCCAATACCATGTGCTCTAATTTTAGTCACCAGTCTCCCGTGCAGGACCATATCAAAGGCTTTCTGAAAGTCTGGATACACTACATGCACTGGCACCCTTTCATCCATTTTACTTGTCACATGCTCAAAAAATTTCTGAAGATTAGTCAAGCATGATTTCCCTTTCATAAATCCACGTTGACTTGGACTAATCCTTTTACTGCTATCCAAATGCCCACATTATTACCTCTTTAATAATTGACTCCAGCATCTTTTCCACCACCGAAGTCAGGCTAACTGGTCTGTAATTCCCCATTTTCTCCTTTGCTCCTTTCTTGAAAAGTGGGATAACATTAGCTATCCTCCAATCCACAGGAACCGATCCTGAATCTATTGAACATTGGAAAATGATCACCAATGCGTCCACTACTTCTAGAGCCACCTCCCTGAGGACCCTGGGATGCAGACCATCTGGCCCAAGGGATTTATCATCCTTCAGTCCCATTAGCCTCCCCAATACTATTTCTCGCCTAATGAAAATTTCTTTCAGTTTCTCTACCCCCTTAGATCCTCTGTCCTCCTGTACATCTGGGAGATTGTTTGTGTCCTCCTTAGTGAAGACAGATCCAAAGTACCTATTCAACTCTTCTGCCATCGCCTTGTTGCCCATAATAATTTCACCAGTGTCTGCCTTCAAGGTACCCACATTTGACTTTGCTACTCTTTTTCCCTTAACATATCTAAATAAGCTATTACTGTCTTTCTTTATATTCCTGGCCAGCTTCCCTTTGTACTTCATCTTTTCAGCCCGTATTGCCTGTTTTGTTTCCTTCTGTTCCTGTTTTGTTTCCTTCTGTTGTGCCATGAGTTTCCCAATGGCTTTGGCCTACTCTTTGCTGTGTTGTACATCTTTTCTTTTAGTTTTATTCTATCCCTAACTTCTCTTGTCAGCCACGGTTGCCTCCTACTCCCCTTAGAATCTTTCTTCCTTTTAGGAATGAAATGATCCTGCGTCTTCCGGATTATGCCCAGAAAATCCTGCCATTGCTGTTCCACAGTCATTCCTGCTAGGATCCCTTTCCAGTCTACCTCGGCCAGCTCCCCTCAATGTATCACTCTATGACTACATTATACCTCCACCATGCATGAATGCATCAAAATCAAGTGGTCGAGTTTTATTGCCATATACTCGAGCATAGAAACATAGAAAATAGGTGCAGGAATAGGCCATTCCGCCCTTCGAGCCAGCACTGCCATTCAATATGGGCATGGCTGTTCATCTAAAATCAGTACCCCTTTCCTCTTTCTTCCCCATATCCCTTGATTTCGCTAGCCCCAAGAACTAAATGTAACTCTCTCTTAAACCAAAGATGGACACAAAAAGCTAGAGTAACTCAGTGGGGCAGGCAGCATTTCTGGAGAGAAGGAATGGGTGACGTTTTGGGTCATGATGTTCAGGACATATTTCAGCTGTACACAATTTCAGATACGCCACATGTTTTTTGGGGAGAGGGGCACGGGATGTGAAAAGGGTAATTTGAAATATATAAAATTATGAGGAGGCATGGATATGATCGACAGTCAGAGTCTTTATCCCAGAGTGGAAATGTCAAATAGTAGAGGACATAATTGGAGGGATACGAACCTCATGCAGGAAGATGGGATTAGATTAGTTTGGCATCATGGTGGTACAGACAATGGCCCAATTGCTATTTTGCAATTTAGGATCTCTGCCTGTCAAGTCTACTGGGCTTTTATTGCCCTCAGATACAACTCTAGAGTCTGGTTGACTGCTGGCCACACATAATCTGTATCAAGGTTGGTCTGTTTCACTTTGCAGTCTACAGATTCCTGAGCAGTGGCACTTCCTTTTATGGATGCAAGTGACTATTCTGTTCTTACTAACACAGAATCAAACTGGTACCAGCTATATTTCCTGGATGAATTTCAATACTGATTTCAGAGATGGATTAAAAATTATGGTTATTTTTTATGAGCTATCCGATTCACCCCACCTGCCTTGTTTCCCAGTGACCTGACAAACAGCACACAGAAGTCACATGATTTTAAGGAGTTTTATTCATTTGAATTACAGAGGTACAAACACGAGCATGTAAAAAAAAATTATACATAATCATAGCTGAAGCACAATCTTAGTAAAATATCCCAAATATGTATTATTGGAATTTATAAGGACCCAATAAACCTTTGCATCTACAGCAATGTGGCTACTACATTTTGCAATGCACTTGTATGGCCGCGTACTGAATGTGTTACCATTGCAAACTTATTTTCTGATAACAAGCAGAAGTAGTGTGATTTTAAGGAATTAATATCAATAAAATTGCTTCAGTACAAAGTGAGCAAATAAAAGTATTGACATCTAAAAACTCATTTTCCCCAACACAATTAAAAAAAAGAATTATGAATATACAATTATAAACTGAAGGATAACTTCCAGCAAACCTTTGATTTATCAATAGATGTACATTATTGGTAATGAGAGCCATGTAAATCTTAGAACCTCCATGGAACCAAAATGCTTCACTAAATCTTTTCTATTGCAATATTATTCAATCTTGTTTGATATATAAGCAACTATTTTTTGTTAAAAACAATTGGCACAAGTAGTATCTTCTTATAGCAAATGATTTAGCCAATTATCATTTCAACAGCAATTCTTCATATTCAATCCAAAAATAAAATGAACCAAAACCAGGATCAATTATCCAGATGTGGATTTAAATATCATTGTCATTTAGTTCTAAAGCTATTTATGATAGAAATTCATCAAAATCTAAAATTAATTAATATTAGGCATAGCTTCCAATCACTCTCCATTAATATCAAAATCTGTATTTCCTGATTTACCTGTTGACCAACCAAAGCTATGTACCTATGCTGAATTTAATCTTAAAGTTGGAAGATACTGTGATTCACAATAAAAACTAGCTATGCAATAGTGCAATTAACAGTCACAGCATAACCTTGACAGCCGACATGAAATAACTACACTTGACTTTTCCCACCTGCAACATAGCAGCATTATAATCCATTGATATTCACCATGAAGCCAAAGACTGGTTGCTTTTCCTGCTAATGACACTTTTTTTTTTTTAAAGGCACTTTCTCCCCGCTCCTTGGACTTCAATTTAGACTGAAGCTGACCGAGACCTCAAACTAGAGACAATCTACACAGGGCGACCGATCACCTCACCCCAACAGCAGTCAGATTCCTTCCTCAGGTCCCACAAAATATTAGTTTATGACTGAACAGTGATACTTGCAAAGTGATTTGCTAGACAACGGCACCAACCCTCACTCACAGAAATAATATGGCCCTTCAACAACCAATTACTAATTACAACATCAAACTGTAATTAATACACCAATATGGTCAACATCAGTGTCATAAGATTAGTCATAAAGACATGTCAAAAAACTTATTTTTAATCAATAGCAAACATTTAGCCATTTAGTCTGTGCTGGTATCTGGGTCAGAAAACCAATATGCCCCGTACCCTTCCATCACATTTCTCACACCAACCCCCTTTTGATTGTTTTTGCCATTGATGTACACTAAGGGATAATTTACAGAGGCCACTTGATTGTGCAATGCGAAAGGAAACTGAAGCAACCAGAGGAAACCCACATTGTCACAAAATGCACAAATTCTGCACAGACAACACCTGATGTTAAGGTTAAGCTTGGGTCTCTGGAATTGAGGCAACAGCACTAACTGCTACACCACAATGCTGCAAGCTAATCCTCATGAATTTTGGACATGCACATTTGTTACAAGTTATATTTTTGCTAAAAGACAAAGAAAGCCCCAAAAGCACCTTCACTAGAAATTTGCTTTCACCATATCCGTGAAAATTGTAACAAAACATTGTTAATCATATTGAATATTCAATAGTGTTTCTTCAGATTGCTTTGAGATATGTAACAGCAAAATGTATTTACACAGGTATACAATGTACAAAGCCACATCAGAATCTGCTATGCCAGATTGAGAATATGTTAAATCCAACGAAATTCAATTAAAATAACCATGTTTATCCGACCTCGGTTTAAAGCATCGCTCAATAACAAGCAGATAGACAAGTCGGAGGCACCCACACTGTTTTTCTTTATATTTAACCCAGGACAGCTGATTGGTTGTTAACTACAACAGGAGAATGGGGAGGGGGGGAAATTATATTGAAAATAATTGGTAGTCTTTCTATTGCACTGCAGGTCTAAGAAAATTACACTGCAATAGACTTTTATGGTGGAGGTTTACCTACAGAAAAGAACATTTATTTTTGTAAAATATCAGAGAAAAAAAATGCCAATGGATTAAATTCCTTTTGGAATGCTGAAAGCAGGTTACTCTTTGAAAAAACAAATTTTATTTGATGTAGAATAAGTAGAAACACAGGAACACCTATATATTTGTGAACCGTTACCTGCCTTTCCCCAGTGCAAATCTACAAGGTTGGTTTTCAAAGCAACAATTTATTAGATTTAAAAATACATGGTAAATATTTAATTATCAGTCAGATTATAAACTAATTTACCTGTAAATAATCAAATCCTGAAGACTCTTTGTTAACACACATCGCATATAGAGCAGCTCATTTCATTGCATTTCTGCTTTTACACATCACACTTTCTGATCAAGTCTTATGCAGTGTTGATTTATTGAAGAACATATTGACACATGTGGACTTGTTGCTTTTGAACATATCTTAAAGCATACCTGGTATCCATGATCTTTATGCCGGTCCACTGAATTTACTAACTACATTCCCTAAATGGGCCAGTAGCAGGTTACATCTGCACCCACAAACTCTCAGTAACATACGAGTAAATATATTAGTTAAAAAAGTTATACATTAGCTATGGAGTATTGTTATGTTGGTTGGTCCATCTCAATTCTGTGTAGATCAGCCCATGAAGACATTACAATAAATATATTCACCCGCCATTGAGTCGGCCAAATATTCTGCCTGCTTGAATGAAGGCATCTTTTACTAATGCCTCAGGTTACTTCATAAAAATTAGTGTCTAACTGCAAACGATCTTTCCACTTAAAGAATTTCAATGTAAAGGTTCAGCCCTAAATGACACCTCAATTCTCTAGTTAGGTAATCAGAACCAAAAGGTTTGACCATTAGATTAATCGTGATACTTTAGTAGGATAACATTCCTGAGTATGTTTTGCAGAGGGTAAAATGTATTGAAATATGAAAGTTTATTTTACCGAATGATTAAAATCTTGCTGAATGCCAACTAATCAATTCAGCTATTAACCAGGACAGCCATATGCTTAAGCTGAAAATCTTTGGTTCTTCATATTGCTGCAATGCTCTATGAATCTTACAAATTATCAGATGTCCTTTCATACACTTCAACTGAATAATAAGCACTGTCTATTTCTGATCTGGAAGACAATACTTAATTATTGATACTTAAATATTATTGCTTCAAGCAAACTGAATCATTTGGGGGAAGAATACAGTGAAAATTAGTATACTAGCTCTGTCATTTTACTTTAAAGATAATGTAAAAACAAATTGGATTGTGTATTTTATATAACGCTTGATTTTAAAAGGCACAAAGATATGATTTAGGAAGTAACTTAAATTTGAGTTTCCCAAAAAAATAGACATGCTTCATAATAGGAAGAAGCTTCAGTCCAAGGGGCCATCAACACATATTACCACAGATAACAAAGATAATTAATCTTAACCCATCTGCATACAGTGCAGAGGGATAAAAATGTACATAAAGGAAACATGGGTAAATAAGGGAAAGGACATTGTATCTTGTCATGGAGTCCCCCAACTAGTAAAAGAAACACTTGCTAGTAAGGCCAAAGAGAATAATAAATCTCTGAACAGTTTGTTTGCTACTCTGTTGGATCAAGTCTGAGTATTCAAAATACAAATGTACACAAAATAGGTAAAGTTGTAAAAAAACATATTTTTGCCTTTGTAGCTCAGACAGGTATAGTTCCGGACTCATTCAGTGGTTCTGTCTCTCCTTTCACAGTTTTGGGGTCTCTTGGGGTCTCAGCTTGTACCATTTCATTTTTGCTCAAGGGCCATTCCTTTTCTTTCAAACACAGCAGAATATCCACCATGAAGGCAAAAGTAGCCAGGAATCCAAATGCCTAGAAAAGTAAAAAAACAAATAAAATGGGAATCTCACCTCAAACCTCTTTCTGCCAATTCATAAACTAGGCAATTTGAAATATAATAAGCTACCTGTGGTGAAATTAACAGTGCAAGCAACTTGATCTAATTGTTCAGAGGCTGACTGAGCACCAATCACAGTCTATCCTTGGCCTTTTGGGGTTGTAGGGCCTGACCAAATAAAAGAACCTCAACCCAGTCAACTCCAGAAACTGATCCTCACAGTGAGGCTTATTTATCTCCTTCTTGAATTTTATTCAGCAGATAGTAGTGTGGCGAATCAGACTTTTACAAACTAGATATTCCAACATGCATCACTTCAAGAAACATTTAATTGGCTTTAAAGTCCCTTTGGTACAGTAGGAAACACCACAGCCAATTTGCCCTTAGCAAATTCTCCTTAATAAAAATGTAATAATAAGCAACTAATTCGATTTTTTAATGCTGATTAAGGAATAAGTATCGGCAGGGAAACAAAGCATAACATTAGCTTTTCAAAATAGTACTGTGTTTACATCTATTTAAGATGGCAGACGGTGCTATATTTTAATGGCTACAGCGGTGCCTAGATTTTGGAGCTCAAGAATCTGGAGTGGGTCTTGGACCAACAACCTCCTGGGAGACACATTTGCGAACTGAACTAATGTCACCTTCGCTCAGTCAGCCTGAACCACCTACCTGATCTCCCGGTTACTAAACACATTAATTTCCCTTCCCATTCCCACAAACTAACCTTTCTGCCCTAGGCCTCAGAGCGAGGCTAATCGCAAATTGGAGTAACAGCATCTCATATTTCGCTTGGGCATATACAACCCAGTGGTATGAATATTGATTTACCCAACTTCAAGTAACCCCTGCACTCCCTCTCCCTCCATCCCGCCCCCACCCAAGTCGCACCAGGTTCCCATTCTCACCTAGCAAACTGCTAATAAATAGCCTGTTTCCTTTATCATCATTACTTTTTTGCATAATTTTCATTCATTTGTTCTATATCTTTCTACATCACTGTCTATATCTCTCGTATCCCTTTACCCTGACTAGCCCGAGGAAGGGTTTCGACCCAAAACATCACCCATTATTTCTCTCCAGAGATGCCGCCTATCCCACTGAGTTACTCCAGCATGTTTCTGTCTATCTAATGTGGGGACTAATCAGTTAAGCACCACTGGTTATCATGGGTTTGTTTCCCAATTACCATTCATTGGTGTTCATGACAACACAAGGAGAATTGAAAAAATGGCAAAACTTACAACAGCTGCTTTCTCGACATGAGATCCCCCATTCTTGGCTGCAAATACCATAGAGGCAATCAGGAAAAATGATGCTATCACAGCAGTGTAACAAAAGTCCTGTGACAGGGAAAAAAATGACATCACGTGAATTTCAGGTGTCTTAATCAAGTAGTGTTCTATCAGGGGATGATGAAAACGCATTAGAATTAGACAATACTGTAAATCAAAGCTTATGCATTATAAACCTCTTCCCTCTCACTACTGTCCTGATCACCATCAGTTTTATTTGGGCTATTTAAATGTGTCGGCATTATTCCGAGCTGGAGTGAAAGTATTCACAGTCACTCAACTTGGGATTGCACCAATGGAGGCAACCAAGATTGAGTTTATGCATATAATTTATATGCAACTACATTCTTACTGTAAAACCTTATTGTATTTTCTAAAGAAAATGCCTTAGTGCCCATCATCTCTGTAAATAAATTGTTTGCTGCAAGTCCAATCATACAACTCTTTGGACAATACAATACTGGCAATCTCATTACAATATTTGGTAGACTATTACAAATATTTTAATAGGTTTTTCTTAACCTCTTCTACATCTAATCCTTCAATGTCCACTTTACTTACCTGCCGCTATATTTTAAAGAAAAATCTTTAGCTACAGGTTAGTTCTGAGATTGGTACATTCCTGAGAAAACATGCATTATAGAAAAATCTAATTTTGGTAGAGCAGGCTACAGTTACCTTCAAAACACAGATGTAAAATGGTTTTCCTGGTCTTGACCATATTATAACCAATGCAACATATTAAATGCATGTAGTGTCCCAAATCCAACCTCATTATAGCCAATTTGCTTTATAGAAATCCATTATAGCAGAACTACCTGCATTGTAACAATTCTTTCAATTGTGTTTCTTAACAATTCCGCTTACTATTGTAAATTGAAGGAACTATGAGAAAACATATGTGAATCATTTTACGCTATTCTGTAAAACTTTGAAAGAATATTCAGAAGTTTCCAAAATTTTCCACCCACTCATAACAAACCACTTTTTTGCTCAGAGATTACTGATGCTATCACATTTTACCTTTTTGGCCCCCTAAAAGAGCCATACTTAGCCTCCTCCTATTCCTTACCAGCATTTTGACTCAGCTAAAATCATCAGAAAATACTCGGGTAGTTTGCACATGCATATCAACACAATTATACCTCCATCATCCATACCAAGCCAGAACTGCACAGTTTCCACATTATCAGACTATATATTTAATATCCTGTAATGAAGGAAGAGAAATTCCCTTCAACTAAAATCAGAATGACCACTGCTTCTACTTTCTGTGCTTCTGCCTTCAAGAATCCCATTCCTCTCCCTCATCGCCAACTTTGTTGTTCCGGACAGAACAATTAGTTTCTATGTGTTCTCTTCACATGTAGCACATCAAAGTTAAGTTTTGGAACAGCAACAAGGTTTTTGCAGAGTGGTGGGTGCCTGAAACTCGCTCCCAGGGGTGGTGGCTGAGGCAGATACAATAGTGGCATTTAAAAGACTTTTGGATACGCACATGGGTATGCAGGCAATGGAGAGATATGGATATGTGCAGGCAGAAGAGATTAGTTTAACGTGGCATCATGTTCGGCAGGGAAATTGTGGTCCGAAGGGCCTGTTCCTGTGCTGTATTTTTCTATGTTCCAGGATTTATGGAATTGAGGTGCCCTGCTCCTTCTGGCTCATTAGGAAATTACAGCATCAAATAATCCCAAACAATGCAAGTCTAGCTCCTGAGTATCTCACACAGTACTTGAGTAACTCAATAGGTCAGGTAGCAGATGTGGAGGGAATGGAAAGAGGATGTTTCAGATCAGAACCCTTCTTTATAGACAATAGACAATAGGTGCAGGAGTAGGCCATTTGGCCCTTCGAGCCAGCACCGCCATTCAATGTGATCATGGCTGATCATCCCCAATCAGTACCCTGTTCCTGCCTTCTCCCCATATCCCCTGACTCCACTATTTTTAGAGACTTCTTGAGTCAGATGAATCAGGTACTCCAAAACGACAAGCACGGTACCTTATTTTATACTTGGATTTTCAGAAGGCCTTTAATAAAATGCAACACATGAGGCTGCTAAACAAGATTAGCGCCCATGGTATTAGAGGGGAGATACTAGCATGGACATGATAGGCTGCATGTCAGAAGGCAAAGAGTGGATATGAAGGGAGCTTTTTCTAGTTGGCTGCTGGAGATCACTGGTGTTCCGTAGGGGTCCGTACTGTGTCCACAACTCTTCATGTTGTACATCAACGATTTGGATGATGGAATTCATGGCTTTGCAGCCAAGTTTGCAGATGATACGAAGATAGGTGGAGGGGCAGGTAGTGTAGAGGAAGAAAGAAATTTGCAGAAAGACATAGTCAGGTTGGGAGAGTGGGCAAAGAAGTGGCAGGTGGAATACAGCGAAGCAAAGTTTGCGGAAAGGTAACTTGCAGGTTGAATAAGGAAGGCAAATGCAATGTTTGCATTCATTTTGAGAGAACTAGAATATAAAAGCAGGGATGTAATGCTGAGGCTTAAGGCACTTGTCAGTTCACATTTGGTATTGTGAGCAGTTTTGGACCTCATATCCTAGGAGGGATGTGCTGGCGTTGGAGAGGGTCCAGAGGAGGTTTACAAGAATGATGTGTAGGGAGGAACTGCAAATGCTGGTTTACACTGAAGACAGACACAGAAAACTACAGCAACTCAGCAGGTCAGGCAGCATCTCTGGAGAAAAGAAATAGGTGGTGTTTCGGGCCGAGACCCTTCTTCACTGAGAGTCATGGGAAAGGGGAACGTGTAATATATAGACGGTACTTAGGAGAAATGAATGGAAGATATGCAAAAAGCAAGTAAATGTGCATATCACAATAATCCACTGTTAGCCGAGGAATAGGTGATAACAGTTTATACAGACAGTGCAACTCAACGGGATGACAGTAAGACTTGCACAACGACAAGGGTTTGGGAGAGATGAAGAGAGGGGATGCAAGGATTACTTAAAGTTAGAGAAATCAATATTCATACTGCTGGTTTGTAAGCTGCCTAAGAGAAATATGAGGTGCTGTTCCTCCCATTCATGTTTGACCTCGCTGACAATGGAGGAGGCCCAGGACAGAAAGGTCAGTATGGTAATGGGAGTTAAAATGTTTGGCAACTGGGAGATCACGTAGACTGAGGAAAGGTGTTCAGCGAAACGATTGCCGAGCCCGCGCTTCGCCTCGCCGATATATAGGAGTCCATATCTGGAACAGCAGATACAGAAGATGAGGTTGAAGAAGGTGAAGTGAACCTCTGTCTCACCTGAAAGGACCGTTCGGGGCCTCTGGACAGAGTCGAGAGGGGAGGTATCGGGACAGGTGTAGCACCTCCTGCATTTGCAGGGCAAGGTACCTGGGGAGGGTGTGGTTTGGGTGGGAAGAGATGAGTTAACCAGGGAGTTGCGATGGGAATGGGCTCTGCGGAAAACAGAAAGCGGTGGGGATGGGATGTTGTGGGATCCCGTTGGTGGTAGTGGTAGTGAAAATGTCGGAGGATTATATGCTTCCCCGCTGATGGGGTAGAATGATCCTGGGGATCATTGGGTTAATGTATGATGAGTGTTTGCTGGCTCTCGGACTGTACTCATTGGAGTTTATGCGAGGATCACATTGCACCTTAGCAAATAATGAAAGGCCTGGATAGAATGGATGTGGCGAGGCTGTTTCCACGTGGGAAAGTCTAGAACCAGCGGGCGCAGCCTCAGAATAAAAGGATGTACCTTAGAAAGGTGATGAGGAGGAATTTCTTTAGCCAGAGGGTGGCGAATCTGTGGAATTCATTGCCACAGAAGGCTGTGAAGGACAAGTCTTTGGGTATTTTTAAAGCAGAGATTGATATGTTCTTGGTTAATAAATGTATCAAAGGTTACTGGGAGAAGGCAGGAGAATTGGATTGAGAGGGAAAGATAGATCAGCCATGATTGAGTGGCAGAGTAGACTTGATGGGCTGAATGGCCTAATTCTGTTCCAATAACTAATGAACATCTATAATTCAAGAAACTCAATTTTTTAAGGGGCTATGCAAGAAATGGCTCAATGCAACTATCAGTTTGTCAGCTTGCATGGTCCTATTGGCCATGGTTGGTTTAACTAAATATCCAAATTAGAAACCACCTTTAGAAGCAGACAATTTAATAATTTCCCATTTTAAAAATAGCAAGGTTACTTTTTACAGCTATTTTCACATCAAGTAATGCTAAAAAGCGGAACCAATTATTTCTTGTGTTTTTCCTTATTAAGTAGTGTTTAATCATCAGTTAAACATCTTTATGTTGTTCATCAGATTCTCCTACTTATTCTCACAACTTTTATTTTTTTCAAATATTTTATTCATTCTCTCAATTATATTTTACTTCAACATGCAGTTTTGGGAAACATATCACATCCAATATTCCATCTTTAAAAAAAAACACCTATTCTCCTTTCATTCTTTTGGCAAGAAAAAAAAATAAACTAATTGACCAATGGAAATGTTTTCTTTCATTTTCCTTTCTTCTAAATAAATGAGATTTCTGGAGGCTTGCTTCTGAAATAATATGGGAGAAAACTGCTACACGATGTTCAATGTTCAGAGCAAACCACCATGAAATGACTAACCATTCAGAACCACTCAGTTTAATAAGCTCAATAAGCATTATAACCAGGTGAGAGAGGGGACAGGTGGAGGAGGGAAAGACACGGAATTCAATGGAAGCACTTTGCAGCTTCAAACCGTCAAAGTGAAAAATCCTCAAAATGTTGTGATGCTGTCCTGCAGACCATAGCTACCATAGTGCTACTTTTGTAACTCTCTGGACACATATCCTCCCCCCGCCCCCCCACACAAGTTAAAATAAATAGGATTGGGTGGCGTTTTGGGCCAAGTCCCTTCTTCAGACCTGAAAAAGGGGCTTGATCTGAAACACCACCCATTCCTTCTCTCCAGAGATACTGCCTTTCCCGCTGAGTTACTCCAGCACTGTGTGCCTATCATCAGTGTAAACCAGCACCTGCAGTTCCGTCCTACACATTAAAATCAATAGATATGATCGAAATGGAAATTGAATGGCCACACTATGAATTTATACTAAGCAGGAGAAAAAAGCAATAAGGTAATTAAAAAAAGGAAGGATCTGAATTGATTTTTAAAAATTGTGATTATTTCATTGTATTCAGTATGAAACGCAACTTTGCCAATTACTAGAAAATGAAGGGTCATGACCATTAGATAGTTCTGATTTACAAAAATAAATGAATTTTAAAATACAAAAATGTTGTTGAAGGTGATAGTTCAAAGAAATTGGTTACTGCCATTGCAAGTGGTAGTATGCAATAGAAACATAGAAAAATATGTGCAGGAATAGGCCATTAGACAGCACCATGGCTGATCATCTAAAGTCAGTACCCCGTTCTTGCTTTTTCCCCCATATCTCTTGATTCCTTTAGTCCCAAGAGCTAAATCTAACTTTCTCTTGAAAATATCCAGTGAATTGGCCTCCACAACCTTTTGTGGCAGAGAATTCCACAGATTCACAACCCTCTGGGTAAAAATGTTTTTCCTCATCTTAGTCCTAAATGGCCTATCCCTTATTCTTAAACTGTGACCCCTGGTTCTGGACTCCCCCAACATGGCGAATATTTTTCCTGCATCTAGCCTGTCCAATCCCATAAGAATTTTATGTGTTTCTATAAGATTCCCTCTCATCCTTCTAAATTCCAGTGAATACAAGTCCAGTCAACCCATTCTTTCCTCGTATGTCAGTCTCGCCATCCCGGGAATTAACCTAGTGAACCTACACTGCACTCCCTCAATAGCACGAATGTCCTTCCTCAAATTAGGAGACCAAAACTGCACACAATACTCCAGGTGTGGTCTCACTAGGGCACAGTAGGTCCTTGTAGGTACTTGTAGGTACAGTTGGTCCTTGCTCCTAAACTCAAATCTTCTCCAATGAAGGCCAACATGTCACTAGCTTCCTTCACTGCTGCTGTACCTTTATGTGTACTGTCAGTGACTGATGTATAAGCACACCCAGGTCTCGTTGCACCTCCCCTCAGAATCACTCAGAAAGAGGAAAAAGGCATTATGACAGTGGGAGGATAAAGATACGAAACACACGCCCCCAGGAATTAATCATTTCAAAAATAGACCAGTTCAAAGCATAGTTCCTCTTTGTTTTTTTCTGCAAGCAACCCACATGCTCAAATGAACAGATGCACTTCCTGCTACAGCTTCCGGAGAACCAAAACCTTTATCAAAAACCACAAGTTTTCTGCCCTTATGTTATGCACATCCCCTGTTAGTGTCATAATTGGCAGTAAAGCCAAGGTGATATCTCTTGGTTCATGTTTCCTTCCTCTCCACCACTCAGTTCTATCATTCCTTCAGCCCCTCCGCTACCCCCCTATGTGTAGTTTCATCCAGCTATCTTTCCACTGCACTCCCAGTCCTAATGCATGGTCTCGACTTGAAACATTGACCATTCCTTTGTCTCCACAGATGCTGCTTGACGAACTGAGTTCCTGCAGTTGCTTTTTTAAAAAAAACCCCTCCAGATTCCAGCTTCAACAGCATCTAATGCCTTTACAAAGTATTCAGCTACTGGACAGGCAAAAGAAAATGGCATTACATCTTAATCTTGGTCGGTTGGGCAGGTGGGCTGAGGAATGGTTAATGGAATTTAATACAGAGAAATGCGTGCTGTGGAATTGTGGGAAGTCTATCATGGGCAGAACCTACACATTGAAAAGTAGGGCTCTGGGGAGAGTTGTAGAGCAGAGGGATCTAGGAGTATTGGTACATAGTTCATTGAAAGTGATATCTCAGGTAGATAGGGTGGTCAAAAAGGGTTTTTGCACATTGAGAAAACAGTCCACAATCTCATCTCTCATATTTATACCAATTTACTTTAAATCTATGCCCCATTGCTCTGACTCTCCTGCTACAGAAAATAGGTTTTCCCCATTTGGAATTTATCTAGGGCATTATACACATCAATTATGTTTCCTGTCAACTTCCTCTTTGCGTTGTGTCAAATATGCTGCACTCATTGAGGATCTCTCTCCTTGGTAAAAACTCAATGATTAGTCAAACATGATTTATCTGAACAAATCAATCCTTAATGTATTCATCTGTGCCTTTTAAAAGGATGGTTTACACTGGCCCTCAGGTGCAATTCAGCAAGCCACCAAACCAGTTTGTTTAAGTTCCACCACAGAGGTTGGGAGGGATTCAATGTTTTGGGTCAAGACTCTGCATAGGGTGTAGAAGGAAGATGACCAGTATAAAGAGAGAAGGGGGGGGGGGGGGGGGGGGGGGGGGGGGGGGGGGGGGGGGGGGGGGGGGCAGGGGTGGAGAAAAGGGAGAGGGGGAGAGGGAGAGACAGACAGACAGAGAGGGGCCAATTGGTGTTAGGTGACAGAAGAAAGGTGAAGAATGTTTGGTAGATGGGGAGGGAGAGGGAGAGGGATGGAGTTGGGATATATACAGGCAGACAGTAGTGGAAGCAAATAAAAAGGAAATAAAAAAGGCCGGAGGTGGGGGCAGGAAGGAGAGGATGAAGGTTGAGACAGTTGCTGGACGGTGATCAGCGTAGAACTCAAAGCTGGAATATGATACGTAAGGAAATGGATAATGGAAGACGTTACAAGAGATCAATGGGATAGGATCTGGTGGATGGTAGGTGGACATCGCCCAGAAGGGGGAGGGGGTACAATATGTGTGATAGAAGACTGAAGCTGGGGTTGGAAAGAGTCAAGTGTGTTTAATTATCAAATGCACTTGGGATGGAACAATGAAATTCTTACTGCCACTCTTCAGGCACATTAAATGCAACAAATACAGTGCATTCAGAAAGTATTCAAACCCCATTACTTTTTCCACATTTTGTTATATTGCAGCCTTATTTTAAAATTGATTATTTTTTTTATTTTTTACTCACAATCTACAATACCCCATAATTAAAAAGCGAAAACAGGTTTCCAAACACCCGTTTTCACTTTTTAATTATGGGGTATTGTGTGTAGATTTATTATTTAAAAAAATGAATTTAATCTATTTTAAAATAAGGCAGTAACGTAACAAAATGTGGAAAAAGTGAAGCGGTCTGAATACTTTCTGGATGCCCTGTCGATATACAGTAATGTAAAATGCAAATAAATTAGCAATAATACTGCATAACCAGACCACGAGTGCAAACTGAAGTGCATAGCTCAAACAAAACAAAGTAAATAGTTGCTGAGGTGGGGTTCTAGTTAATAAGTCTATTGGTTGGTTGGACGATGCTGCTCTTGAGCCTGCACGTAATGGTTCTCTGACTCCTGCACCTTCATTTTCGCTGGATATTTACTCTCCAGGCCCAAAAGCCTTATTACCGTCTTCAGTTTTCTAGCAGTCATGATTGAATAAACTCGATGGAGAGAATGGCCTACTTCTGCTCTTATGAAATTATCAAGAGTGTGTGGGAGGGAGCAGAGTGTAGGAGTTTAAGGTTACTCAAAAGGAAACATTTACATTTGGTTTGTGAAGCCTTTTAAGCACTTTGCAAGGTCAAAGAGATGGAAACTATCCCTAAATAATTCTATATATTAACCGATCTGTTACCATACCCTTGATCTTTCCACCAAAAATAGGCTTAACTACAATGGAACAAATGGAGTGCAAGCAGCAATGGAAAAGTCTGCAGGAAGAACTGCATTGGTTATGGGCCTGTCCCACTTAGGCGATTTTTCAGCAGACCGCCGGCGACTGTCAAGTTGCCGGCAGTCGCCTGAAGAACCGGCGACTGTCAGAATGGAACACGCACATAAACACATCGCTTCCTTCACCAGCCCGTTATGCAGGCGGGGGACAGGGCAAGCGGGGGGTGGAGGGGGAGAGTGTGCTGTCTGAAAAAAAAATCACAAGGTTCAAAGCCAAGGTGAAACAGACACACACCGCGATGAGCAGGAAGGTTGGCCCTGTAATTAGGACGGCTAAAGCACAGTGTACGGTAAGTCCTTTAAAAGGGTTGGGGGGGGGGGGAAGAGAGTACAGGAGTGGAGACAACCTTTAAGAAGCCAGAGATACACGGCTGTGAAGCTCGGCGAACATTAACATTACCGGTCGGTTATCCTTGGTTCTGAAAACTACTGTTTACCTTTTTTTTCCCCAATGAGCCAATAAAATTCACATGTCAACCTACGAGAACCCCCAAGAACCTTCGACCTCCTGCCGCCCCACAGACGGCCTGAGAATTCTCGCTACTCTCCATGGCGGCTTAATTCTAGTCGCCGTTAATTTTTCAACATGTCTCCTGCAGTCGCCTAAAACTTCGCCTAAGTGGGACAGGCCCATTAAAGGAAAATATTAGGGAGTGGGATTTTGACAATTAGGAAGCCCTGCGAGTAAAATGGAAGCTCATTTTGCATTTTTTTTTTTAAATTGCAGAGCCTGTTAAAAATTGTTAACTCCCTGAGCATGTATCAGTTGGAATTTGGAGGAGAATTCAGACATTATTTTAAAAAATAGAACTGGTGACTGTCAGCAGATGTTACCAAGAATTATAAGGAATTACTGTTAGCTCCAGGACATAAGATTTCAAACAGAGATTCCTTCATGCAAACAAGCATTGGTTTGAGCAGCACAATTATATCAGGCGCAGTCACAACGATGTCACAAATCAGTCACAAATTATGAAACAGAACATTCAAATGGTTTTTTAAAATCTAAATTGTATTATTTGTGAAATGTGACAAAACTAGCCATTTTGCATTGCTCAGGATGCAAGTGAAGTTGAAACTTTTACTTCAAAATAAAAATTTCCTCAGCTAGCTTTTGTCTTCACATAAAACAAAATTTATCAGTCCTGCAGATTACACTTTCATTCCTTAGTTAGGAAAATTATTCATGCCAATGTGAAAATGGTAGATAACAGTTGTACCTAATAAATGGTGGATAATAATCATTACCAATCCTTGGCATTCAATGACTCTATCATCACGGATGTCAATACTTGGTATCTTAGAAGACCACACTGACCAGAAACCTGAGACTAAATGTCTCAATTCAATTTGCTGCCATCCCCCACCCCCTCCACAAGATTCAATCGTGTATCCTAACCTAGGATGGAGGTGACACTCCAATGTCCAAAGAACAATGCGTTCTTACAGGAATCAACACCCTGCACTTGGAGTGGCCTAACCAAAATCAGGACTAGGAGCGTTTTAACCAGTTTGTAAGATGCTGACAGCAACTGCTAAAAAATAGTATAACTTTCCTTTGAATAAAAAGGTAATTTAATTAAAAGCACATTATAACACCAACAAAGAATAAAATAACTGAATTTGCTTCATTTCCTAGTTTCCAGGTAAACCATAGAATTGCAGAGATAGATTCTCCAGGGCAATACTAGCACATCCAAGCTCCAAGAAACGCCACAGAGTTATGATAGATCTGTGAAGATCTGCCACTTGGTTTGTTCCAAACCTGTGGCAGGGTCTTGTAATTCTTGGTTGAAGTAACCCAAATTGGGGTTGAACACCAGATTCAGTGGCCATGGCCATCTTAACTTTGTCCAACAAAACCAGCCATATAAACACAGTGACAGCTTAAGTCCTGCAGTAAGCAACTCATCTTCCAAAGACAAAGTCTTTCCACCAAGTGCAAGGCACAAGCCACAGGATGAAGGCAGTTTCAACAATGTTCCACCCAAAATTTAATTAGGACCAAGTTTGCGTGCATGGGGATCCATTCTCTACCACTGATGCACCAAGGCACCAGTATGCATTATTTTCAAAATAGACTGCAATAACTCCCAAGCCATCTTTAATGGCATATTCTAATCCTATTACCTCCACCACTGAGACAGACCAGGAGTGCAGGTCCATGGAAACATCATGACCAAGTTCTATTTCCATTAATAGGTTGGAAAATTATGGCTGCTCCTTTACACCTCAGAACTGAGACAGTAATGGCTGTAACAAGCAATATAACTCATTGAGGCAGCTTTAAACCAAGAAATAGCATGGCACAGAGGCCAGATCTTTTGAGGAACAAACCAACTAGATCGTTACTCACTTTAACTCTACAATTGTATTCCAGCCCCCCGCCCCACCACCAAATCTGCACCCACCCTTGGACCATCCAAATTCTAACCATATTTTATAAATGGGTTAGCATTGTAACCACATTTGTTCGTGCTCAATCACCTTAAACCTGTGTTCTCTCAATATTATAGTTATATCCTCCATGAATTGTAATAAAAATAATTAGTTATCACATGGGTTTAGCATTGGTAGCATTGTGGCATTTGTATTAGGATTTATTACCCATTTACAAACTTTATTACAAGCCTTTTAAACAAAAGAAGTCCCATGTTACATATCTTGTGAAAGTCTTATTTTTGTTACAAGATCAACAAATTAGTCATTTTCACTCACTGCCGTCTCAGCCCTTGCAACTTTGCAAGTCAAACATATCCAACACACCTGAATTACAAAAGCTCGTTTGTGGTTCATACTGCAGTAACGCCCTCAAACGGATCTCAGTCTAATGCAACTGCAAAACCACCAGCAGAACACACTCCAGCCACTGGTATCAAACAACAACTTTAGAACCTCCCCAGTGGCTAACATCATTTATCTATTTTTAAAAAGAGACTAAATGCTGAAGTAACTCAGCAGGTCAACCAGAAAAGATAGGTGACATTTCTAGTTGGGACCCTACTCCTAACCTTGTTTTCCAGAGATCCTGACATGCTGCATCATTCCTGTACTGTTTATTTTTGTAAACCAGCATCTTCAGCTCCTCGAGTCAGCCCCGGTAAGAATACAGGTATTCCGTATGCCTCTTTAACAACATTAAATCTACCCACGTTGCTGCCTTCAAGGATCCTTGGATAAGGGTGCCCAGCCTCGGTACTTCCCAGGGTCCCACCATTGTTTTTTTTTTTACTTCTAATTTTTTATTTTAAGTAAGAAAGAGAGAGAGAGAAACCCTCCCCCCCCCCCCCCCATAAATGTCAAGATTAAAAAAAGAAAGAATGGAATGATTTACTAATAATACATCATTGGAGATAGGTTCGAAGATTATGAAGTATAACTTTTCATCTGATCCTGAGTTCAAGTTTCATTTAGGTTCCCGTGCCTAACCAATCTGCCCCTTCAAATAATCGATGAATGAAGACCATATTTTAACAAAAAATCTTGTTTGTGCATTATGACAAATCTGATTCTTTCCACATGTAGGGTCTCCGACATTTCCATAATCAACATTTTAATTGTGGGGGTTATAGGACCTTTGCAAAATGTTAATATTAATTTCTTCCCAGTTATTATACTGTAGTCTAGAAAGTTTCTTTGGCTTGTTGTGAGTGTTAGACTTTGTTCTGATATTCCAAGTATTATTAGTTTTGAGTCGGGATCCAGTTTAGTGTTAATAACTTCAGAAATTATTCTAAAAATATCAATCCAGAAATTTTTGATTTTTATACTATTTGCAAAAGTATGTGTTAAGTTAGCCTCTAGATGCTGACATTTATCACAGATAGGGGAGATATGTGGGAAAATTCTATTTAATTGTACTTTAGAGTAATGTAATCTGTGTAATACGTTAAATTGTATTAAAGCACGTTTGGCAGTTAACGAGCATTGATGTGTATAGAAACATAGAAACATAGAAACATAGAAATTAGGTGCAGGAGTAGGCCATTCAGCCCTTCGAGCCTGCACCGCCATTCAATATGTCATGGCTGATCATCCAACTCAGTATCCCGTACCTGCCTTCTCTCCATACCCTCTGATCCCCTTAGCCACAAGGGCCACATCCAACTCACTCTTAAATATAGCCAATGAACTGGCCTCAACTACCCTCTGTGGCAGAGAGTTCCAGAGACTCACCACTCTCTGTGTGAAGAAGTCTTTCTCATCTCGGTCTTAAAGGATTTCCCCCTTATCCTTAAGCTGTGACCCCTTGTCCTGGACTTCCCAACATCGGGAACAATCTTCCTGCATCTAGCCTGTCCAACCCCTTAAGAATTTTGTAAGTTTCTATAAGATCCCCTCTTAATCTCCTAAATTCCAGAGAGTATAAACCAAGTCTATCCAGTCTTTCTTCATAAGACAGTCCTGACATCCCAGGAATCAGTCTGGTGAACCTTCTCTGCACTCCCTCTATGGCAATAATGTCCTTCCTCAGATTTGGAGACCAAAACTGCACGCAATACTCCAGGTGTGGTCTCACCAAGACCCTGTACAACTGAAGTAGAACCTCCCTGCTCCTGTACTCAAATCCTTTTGCTATGAAAGCTAACATACCATTCGCTTTTTTCACTGCCTGCTGCACCTGCATGCCTACTTTCAATGACTGGTGTACCATGACACCCAGGTCTCGCTGCATCTCCCCTTTTCCTAATCGACCACCATTTAAATAATATTCTGCTTTCCTGTTTTGCCACCAAAGTGGATAACCTCACATTTATCCACATTATACTGCATCTGCCAAACATTTGCCCACTCACCCAGCCTATCCAAGTCACCTTGCAGTCTCCTAGCATCCTCCTCACAGCGAACACTGCCCCCCAGCTTAGTGTCATCCGCAAACTTGGAGATATTGCCTTCAATTCCCTCATCCAGATCATTAATATATATTGTAAATAGCTGGGGTCCCAGCACTGAGCCCTGCGGTACCCCACTAGTTACTGCCTGCCATTGTGAAAAGGACCCGTTTACTCCTACTCTTTGCTTCCTGTTTGCCAGCCAGTTCTCTATCCACATCAATACTGAACCCCTAATACCGTATGCTTTAAGTTTGTATACTAATCTCTTATGTGGGACCTGTATGTGTATGTTGTATGTTGTGTATGTTGTAGACTTTTGTCCCAAATATCTTTTGTTATAGGTTGACCTAATTCATTTTCCCATGTATGTCTATATGATTCTGTTGATGGGACCTCACTATCTAAAAGGGTATTATAAATATAAGTTGTTAATTTTTCTGTATTAGGATGTTTATTCAAATATTCATCAAGGATTTCTGGTTCCCTACTCCTATAATCTTGTGTATTGAACTTAACATAATCTCCAAGTTGTAGATAGCTAAAAAAAATATTTGAGTGTAGTCCATAAATCTGTTGTAACTCCTGAAATAAAAGAAAAGTGCCTTTCTTATAAAGATGTCCCATCTTTTTAATTCCGTTATTTTTCCATTGTGTGAAACCTTTATCCTGTATGGAAGGTTTGAATAAGGGATTGTTTACAATGGGGAGACAAAGTGATATATTATCCAAATTTAAAACCCTTTTTACTTGTTTCCAGATTTGTGTATTATACTGTGTATTATAGGGTTTTTCCTATAGGTTTTGTTGTGCAATTTTGTGGGTGCAAACATAATCGAAACGATTTCAAAAGGTAAACAATCTTCCTTTTCCATCCTTAACCATTCTGGTTGCTGATCCATTTCTTCCAGCCAGAAATTCATGTTTTTAATATGGACTGCCCAGAAATAAAACAGAAAATTTGGTAAAACTAAACCTTCATTAATCTTTGATTTACATAAATGTTTTTTGCTTATTCTACGATTCTTATAATCCCAAATGAAACTTGTAACAATGGAGTCGACTTTAAAAAAAAAATTTGGCATAAATATTGGGATTGAGTGAAATAAATACAGTAATTGCGGCAAAAAGATAATTTTTATAGCATTAATTCTACCAAACATTGAAATGGGAAGTGTTTTCCAATACTGAATATTGTTATTTACTTTATTCAGTAAAGGTGGGAAATTTGATTTAAATAAAGTATATGTCTTAGTTACATAAATTCCTAAATATTTAAATTTTTCATCAACTATTTTAAAAGGGGATTGTATGTAATGTAGTGTATGTAAATTGAGTTCCATTATTGGCATGATTTCGCTTTTATTCCAATTCAATATCCTGAAAACGGACCAAATTGAGTTATTAGATTTAATAGATTTGGTATACTAATTTCTGGCTTTGTAATATATATTAATACATCAACTGCATATAAGGAGATTTTATTAATTGTGTCTTTAGTATTATACCCGTGTATTTCAGGATGAGCTCTGACATTTTCTGCTAATGGTTCAATTACAAGAGCGAATAATAATGGGGATAGCGGACATCCTTGTCTACAACCTCTAGAAAGATTAAATTTAGTTGATAACATTTGGTTTGTTAGTATTCTAGCTGTTGGGTTAGAATATAAAAGTTTAACCCACATACAATACTTCTCTCCCAATTGAAAATTTTCCATCAACGAAAATAAATATGACAATTCTACCTGATCAAATGCTTTTTCAGCATCTAGTGAAATAATTGCAAGGTCTGCATTAGCAATTCTATTTGAGTATATAATATTAAATAGTCGTCTCAAATTGTAAAATGAATAACGTTTTGGAATAAAACCTGTTTGGTTGGGGTGTATTAATTTATTAATCACTAAATGCAATCTATGAGATAGGATTTAGTTAATATTTTCTGATCAGTATTTAAGAGAGCTATTGCTCAAAATGAACCTGGATCTTCCAGATCCTTATCAGTTTTTGGTATAAGTATTATTGGAGATTCGTTTAAAGTTTCTGGGAGTTTCTGTTGGGTTTAAACGTGTTTATACAGTGTCTGTAAACGTGGGGAAATCAGATCATACATTTTTTTAATACAATTCAGAACTTAAGCCATCAGGGCCTGCAACCTTTCGGTTTTTTAAAGATCTAATTGACTCTCCAAAGCTTTTATCGTTATTTCAGCACCTAGTAGTTCTCGGTCTTGCAAATCTAAACACGTAAGATTACATTTCTGTAAAAATGCTTCCATTCCTGTTGATTGTTCTGTCACTTTAGTCGAGTAGAGTTTTTGATAGCATTGTGAAAACCTGTCATTAATATCTTTAGGTAGTGTTAATATTTCTCCCTTGTCTGATCTAATTTTATAAATTGTTTTTTCCCCGTCCAGTTTACGAAGCTGACGTGCTAATAATTTTTGTGGTGTATCACTGAATTCAAAGTTTAATTGTTGTATGTTGATAAAGTTTTATAACTGGGTCTGAGTATATTTTATTTAACTTATATTTCAGTGCTGCAATTTTATTGTGTTTTGCCATAGAAGGTGCTACTGCATTTTCTATGTCTAATTGCCTTATTTCCATTTCCAATTTCTTTAGCCCTATTCTCTTTATTAAGAAATGCCTGAGAGGAGATTAATGCTCCTTGTGTAAATGCTTTAAATGTTTCCCAAAGAAGGGAAGCAGAAATTCCAGGGTGGTCATTAGCCTCAAAAAACATATTAATCTGTTTTACAAAGTATTCATAACATACCTTTTCATTACAAATTTGAGGGTTAAGTCTCCAGTGTGTCTGTTTCTTGTCCATTCAATTTTCTTTGAGTTGATGACCTATCTAAATAAGAATCTAGTGTACAATCTAAATCTCCACCAATTATTAAATTATATTGTGTGCATTCCGGAATAGTATTGAATATTCTCTTGAAAAACAATGGGCTATCAAAATTTGGTCCATATACATTAAGAAGAGTCACTTTTTTGCGGTATAACTCACCTACTAATACAATATATCTGCCGTCAATATCTTCTATAGCCGTTTAAAAAGTATACCTTTACGGATTAATATTGCAACCCCTCTAGATTTATGTGTGAATGAAGAGTGGTACATTTTAGCAATCCATTTTGCTTTCAATCTATGTTGCGCTTCCTTTTTAAGATGAGTTTCCTGGAGGAATATTATATCTGTTTTAAGCGGTTTTAAATGAGCTAATACTTTACCTCTTCTTGATGGGTTCATTAATTCCCTTAACATTCCAACTACAGAATGTAATTCCTCCACCCCCAGTTTTCATATTTACGTCTTGCATCTTATGATTAAGGTGGTCTATGATAGAGCAGATGGTTCAGCACATTAAACCCTACCTTACACCCGAACATCAGATAAGATGAATTTTAGTAGATCTTCCTTTCACACATATCTCCTTAAATAAAACTTATAATTCCATTCAAAATAAAAATTATAATATAATATAAAATAGAAAAGGTAAAAAAAAGTGTTATATTAGTAAAGTGTAAAAGAAAGAAAAAAACTACATCTTAGTTAGTGCAGTTAGTGATAGCCACCCTAATGTGGCTAAACATCTAAGGACTTCCGTAGCTTTTGGTAAAAATAAATTACTAGCTCCGTACTGTCCTTAAAAGAAAAGCTTCAATTTCAATAAAAACAATACATGGGGGAGGGAAAACAATGGTTATATTCCACTAGTGGAATATAATTATTAGTCTCAAAGTGAGATATTAGTCTCGTATAGCAAAAATATTAGTCAACGATTAGTCAAAAGTATCAAGGAATAAACCTCCAAAATTTTTATTAATAAATTGCCTGAATCACACATTGCTTATAATTCATCCTTTTAGCTAATTCTAAGTTGATCCAGTTAACAATAATTAATAATAATTAGTAATCATGATTAGTAATTAGTAATAATTAGTACTAAAATATAAAATATATAACAATAACAAGATAACTACTCAATTCTCATTCTGAATTCGAGACAGTCCTTAAGTATAGCAATTTAAAGTTCAATTTCTTCTCTGTGAGGTAACAATATCCGGTATCGTCAGATGTATGTTGAGTGTTGAATGTTATTCAATCCTCAGTCTCACCCTCGCTCTCGATGTTCTCAGTGTTCTCGATGTTCTTTGCAAATTCAAAGGCCTCTGTGTGTTTGGTGAAGAAGTATTCCTGCTTGTCGTAGGTGATTCTCAATGATGCCGGGTACATCAGTCCATATCTCAGGTTTTCTATGTTCATAAGTATTCTTCTTGTGTCTGTAAACAATGCTCTTTTCTTGGCGACCTCCGCAGGGTAATCTCAAAATATACTGATCTTATCTCCTTCAAATTCGAGATTTCTGCTGCGAACGATTTTCTTCATCATATCATCCAAAACATGGTCATATTGCACCTTCGCTATCAATTGTCTTGGGGGAGGCATCCGCCCTTGGACGGCGTCTCAATGCTCTGTGTGCCCGAGCAAGTAAAGGTGCTTGATTCAGATTTAAAACTTTCTTCAATAGATCTGCAGCAAATTCACGGGGGTCACGGTTCCCCTCTCTGCCTTCACGAACGTCCATGATTCTTAAATTCTGGCGTCTCTGACGTCCCTCCATGTCAATACATTTTTCAGTTATTTTATGCAATAAGTCTGATAGACGCTTGTTCTCGGAGAGAAGCTTTCTTGTAGTTTTAGAGCTTGTTTTAGCAATTTCCTCTAATTCATACCTGCCAACTTGTGAGATTGAAAAATTGGAATCCTATTAGTCTGACGTCAGTGAGGGCGGGGCACGTGACGTCAGTAAGGGGCGGGGCAGGTGACGTCAGTAAGGGGCGGGGCAAGTGACGTCAGTAAGGGGCGGGGTACGTGACGTCAGTGAGGGCGGGAAAGTGACCTCAGGGGGGTTACACAAAATGCTGGAGAAACTCAGCGGGTGCAGCAACATCTAAGGAGCGAAGGAGATAGGCGACGTTTCGGGTCGAGACCCTTCTCAGTCTGAAGAAGGGTCTCGACCCAAAACGTCGCCTATCTCCTTCGCTCCTTAGATGCTGCTGCACCGCTGAGTTTCTCCAGCATTTTGTGTAACCCTCGATTCTCCAGCATCTGCAGTTTCTTCGTCAACTCTCAGTTTGTGAGTGTTGGTGAGGCGGGAACGGGCTGGCCCCGACCCGACCTGACGCGCTCGCGGTCACTCACCGGGCTGACAGTCCCCGGCGGGGGCGGCGGCGGCAGCGGCGCTGAGGTGAGGTGACCGGTGAGTGTTGCCCGTCTGGGCCGGACCGGACCATCTCTCCCTGCCCCCTCATCGCCTCTTCCCTGCCCCTGAAGTGATAATGAACGTATTTGGCTTACTACCCCACGGGATGATCGTTGATTTCCCCCTCTCCACCCTCCTCCCCGGTGCCCACCTGACTCGCACCTACTTCTCCCCTGCGCTTCTGAGTCTAGACGCTCCAGCCGTTCCATCCCAATTCCGATTTTTTTTGTCTCAATATTCCGAGAAAAAAAATCGGAAAAAAAAACACATAGAAAGTTTCTGTGTGTTTTTTTTTCCGATTTTTTTTCTCGGAATATTGAGACAAAAAATCGGAATTCGGAATTGGGATGGAAAAATCGGAAGAATTCCGCCCAAATCGGAATGGTTGGCAGGTATGCTAATTCAATTACAGTTTTATGTTGTTGTTCTAGTGCCTGGGAAATGGGGTCCAACTTTGAATTAAATCTGGATTCCATCAAATTCAATTTAGCATTTACCTCTCCAATCTTTTGATTAAGATTTTCTTTCATGTTTAACTTCCAGGAGTCCAGTACATCATGTACAGAAGCTACAGAAACATCTTTCTGAATTTCTTCTTTAATTCCTTTTTTAAAAGTTTTCAATTCTTCCTTGAAGTTCTGTTTGAGTTTTTTCAATTCTTCCATTATATTTGCGATTTCTTGTGCGAGGAAACTTCTTAGTTCTTCCACATCTGTTTCTTTGAGATCTCTTCTTGGGACGATGTTAAAACTGAGCCCGAGGCTTCAGTTGGGCCTACTTCTTTGCCCTTACCGGCTTTTCTCGTCTTGGGCGGGGGGGGGGGGGGTATGTTGTGTAGACATTCCGCCGGTGTCGTCGTGCGCCTGATGACGTCACACGCTTACTGCAAGCAACCGGTGCCATTGTACTGCAGGTAAGTCCCGAATTTTCAATCATTTTTTAGTGGAGCTAATCGGTGCGCGTCTCCCTTACTCCATAGTGCCGCCGGAAGTCCCAACATTATTTTAATCTAGCTTTATTGGTCCTTACAAAATGCATGACTTCAGGTTTTCAAGATTAAATTCAATTTGTCATTTCGCTATTCATCTCATCAACATCATTCTGAATATTCTCATCACCAACACCAATTTTATTGTCAGCTGATGGGTAGATAAATCTTACCTCCAACATTCAAATCCAGATCACTAATGTAGATAACAAAATGCGAGGGTTTCATTACCAATACCGGCAATACACCACTGATTGGGAGCTTATAATCCTAATAACCCCTGAACCATCATCTTGGGCCTCCTATTGCCAATGTATTTATGAAACTGTCCTGGATTCTATGGGCTCTTAGCTCTTGAACCAGTATAATGTAGGATCTTTTCAAAGGCCTCATGTCCAAATACAACAATCACACCATCCACATTGACACATTTAGTAAGTCTTTGAAAAAGTAACTGGATCTCCCCTTAACAAAGCTGACTTTTCTGCTTAATAACACTCATAGCATTGGAGAAGGATGAGTTATTGAAGACAACAGTTTACGAGATGTGTAAAAGATGGAGGAAGAGAACAAATATATGGTAGCCAAATTTGTGGATGTTAAAAATAGGTGGAAAGGCGAGTGCAAGTAATATACAACATTTTACAATAAGATATTGCAATAAATCAACAAATGGACCATGGTCAGGAAAAATGTGAAGTTGCTCATTTTGAGAACAATAAGAGAAACATATTTTGTAAAGAAGGAACTGCAGATGCTGGAGAATCGAGGGTACACAAAAAGCTGGAGAAACTCAGCGGGTGCAGCAGTATCTAAGGAGCGAAGGAGATAGGCGACGTTTCGGGTCGAGACCCTTCTTCAAGAGAAATATATTGTTTAATTGGAGAAAACCTGCAGCACAATGAGAATTTGGAAATATTTGTGCATAAAACCTAGAAAGCTGGCATAGAAGTGGAGGAGGTAATAGGGATGATTAACAAAAGGCTGGCTCTTATTTCATTGGGAATGTAGTATAAAATTGGGGAAGACTTACTACAGCACAAGAACACCCCAAACCCCTTGTACACCACTTAATTGCACTGCCTCTCCATTTAGACAATAGTCTGCATTCGAGTAATCGTACCAAAGTGCATGACCTCACACTTTCTTACCTCAAACTGCATGGACTCTGTCTCAACCCAGCACTCAACTGTCCATATCCTGTTGCAGAGTCCACATGGGCTCATTACAGTCTGCCCTCCCAGCTATTTTCATGACATCAGCAAACCTTATTCCACACACACCGTCACGTTCTCCAAGTTTAATAATGTAGTATACAAATAATTTAGGTCAAAGAGACTGGATAGGCTAGGACTGCTTGCCCCTCATTGAAGGAGACTGAAGGGTATCCTTATGGAGGTTTATAAAAACATGAGGTGTCAAGATAAGGTGGATAGTTGGCCTTTTTCCCCAGGGTAGGGGAGTCTAAAACTGAAGGGCATAGCTTCAATGTGAGAGGGAGAAAACTTAAAGGGGACCCGAGGGGGCAGGTTTTTCCAACATAGAGGATGGTAGATGCATGAAACATGCTGCCGGAGGTGGTGGTAGAAGTCAGTGCAATTATGAACTTAAAAAAAAACATTTTGGAAGATACATGGATAGGAAAGGGTTAGAGGGCTAGGGTCAAATGCAGCCAAATGAGACCAGCATTTTGTAGGCATGGACATGTTGGAATAATTATCCTATTTCTGTGTGTTATAACTATGACCAACTGTACTGTGAATAATGAGTTTCCTATGTAGGAAATATATTATTTTATTGGTGGTGGTTCAGAGAAGATTCATGAGGATGATTCATGGGGTATTTTCCTAAAGTACTCCATCACTGACACTTCAGTCACATGTTCTACCTCATTTCCTTAGAAGAGGTCCAGAGCTGCAACCCGCTCTTAAGGAGCTGTTATATTCAACATCAGATAGACTGCCAGGCATCAACTGTATGGCACCTGACATGACAAAGATATAACAAAATTGGTAGAGCTGCCCACAATGAGCAAAACAGCACACTGTTCTAGAAACATGCTGTTCAGCCAACATCCTATACACAAAACTAGCATCTTGAGTTTATTTGATCCAATGAGAGTCCAGACCCAGAGGTGAGAGCAGAGAAGCACGACTTTAGTGGGCCTTGGGAGCTTTGGTGACTCTGGGTTGCACTGAAGGGGCTGTCCCACTGCGGCGACCTAATCCGCGAGTTAAGAAAAGTGTCTTCAACCTTCAAGCTCGAGGGCACTCGCCTGGAAAACCTCGAGCTGGATCCACCATCCGTGTTGAAACCGCGAGTATACAGAGGGAGGGGGGGAGAGAAGGGGGGGGGGGGGGTGATGTGAAGGAGTGGAGACACTTTTAAGAAGTTTAATAAAGTTTAGCGGGCATTTCCTTTGTCCAGAAACTCCAATGAGCCAAACAAAATGCCCGGTCAGCGAAGGAGATTGCCTACGGCTGCCCTCGACTGCTTTTAACTAAATAGCGACCCCACTCCACTGCGCTATGAGTTAAAAAGAACCATGCCGACCAGATTTTACTTGCGGAAAATTTTTCAACATGCTGAAAAACGTTCTGCGATCTAGCTATGGCCGTGAGTATTCGGGAACTTCCCTCGAGCATGAAGGAGAGTTCCAGTGACCTCATAGGACATCCTAGGACCTCGCAACGACCATGCTGCGAGTTTGAGTCGAGGGCAAACTCTTCTAAACTCGCAGATTAGGTTTCCTCAGTGGGACAGCCCCTTAAGTCTTATAGCATATATAACGTGGACAATGAAACCTGAGGCTTTTGACAGATTAGTACTATTCTCCCTCAGATGTATTATATTCCTCCATGGTGAACAACTAATATGTGAAATATTAAGTACAGCAAGGGAGGAGTACGTAATATAGTTGAGAAAATTAATTAGCTATTATACCGAGTAGTTTGATGGCACCACTATTGACCAAAGCCTAAAGAAAACTGCTGTCAGATTAGGACCACAGGTAAGTGGTCCAAGACTGGGGAATAAAGACTGCAGCTTACTGGTGAAAAAGACTGATCATCTTTCAACATTTTCATGACATTTGAAAAAGTAGGCTGATGCAGCAATAAATATCTTGGATTTGTTCTGCTCCTAATCAATGTGTTTAAGAAATATTCCTCACCATCTCTAATTGAATAAATGTAGATGCATTGAAACATTTGTGGACAGTGGCTAATACTAGTTTCCACTAGTGGGAGAGTCTAGGACTAGAGGTCATTGCCTCAGTATTAAAGGACGTTCTTCTAGGAAAGAGATGAGGAGAAATGTCTTTATTCAGAGTGTGGTGAATCTGTGGAATTCTCTGCCACAGAAGGCTGTGGAGGACGTCAGTGGATATTTGTAAGGTTGAGATAGATAGATTCTCATTAGTACAGGTGTCAGAGGTTATGGGGAAAAGGCAGGAGAATGAGGTTAGGAGGGAGAGATACATTGCATTCAGAAAGTATTCATACCCCTTCACTTTTTCTACATTTTGTTACGTTACAGCCTTATTTTAAAATTGATTAAATGCTTTTTAAAAAAAACATCAATCTACACACAATACACCACAATGAAGAAGCGAAAACAGGTGTTTAGTAATTTTGCAAAGTAATTAAAGAAATAACTGAAATATCACATTTGCATAAGTATTCATGACACTCAAAATTGTCCGTACACCTCCGAGGATTGTGTCGAGACACAGATCTGACGAAGGGTATAAAACAATTACTGCAGCATTACATTCTTAAATGTAAGAACTTTGGAACCACCAGGACTCTTCATAGAGCTGGCTGCCCAGCCAAACTGAGTAATCGGGGGAGAAGGGCCTTGGTCAGGGAGGTGACCAAGAACCCGATGGTCACTCTGACAGATTCCTCTGTGGAGATGGAAGAACCTTCCAGAAGGACAACTATACCTGCAGCACTCCACCAATCAGGCCTTTATGGTAGAGTGGCCAGGCTGAAGCCACTCCTCAGTAAAAGGATACATGACAGCCCGCTTGGAGTTTGCCAAAAGGCACCTAAAGGACTCTCAGACCATGAGAAACAAGATTCTCTGGTCTGATGAAACCAAGATTGAACTCTTTGGCCTGAATGCCAAGCGTCACGACTGGAGGAAACCAGGCACCGCTCATCATCTGGCCAATACCATACCTACGGTGAAGCATGGTGGTGACAGCATCATGCATTGGGGATGTTTTTCAGTGGCAGGAACTGGGAGATTAGTCAGGATCGAGGGAAAGATGAACAGAGCAAAGTACAGAGAGATCCTTTATGAAAACCTGCTCAAGAGCATTCAGGACCTCAGACTGGGGTGGAAGTTCACCTTCCAACAGGACAACGACCCTAAGCACATAGCCAAGACAACGCAGGCGTGGCTTTGTGACAAGGCTGTGAATGTCCTTGAGTGGCCCAGCCAGAGCCCAGACTTGAACCCGATCAAATATCTCTGGAGGGATCTGAAAATAGCTGTGCATCAACGCTCCCCATCCAACCTGACAGAGCTTGAGAGAATCTGCAGAGAAGGATGGGAGAAATTACCCAAATACAGGTGTGCCAAGCTTGTAGCATCATACCCAAGAAGACTTGAGGCTGTAATCACTGCCAGAGGTGCCTCAACAAAGTACTGAGTAAAGGGCCTGAATACTTATGTAGATGTGATAATTCAGTTATTTATTTTTATTACTTTGCAAAAATGTCTAAACACCTGTTTTCACTTTTTTATTATGGGGTATTGTGTGTAGATTTATGATAAAAAAATAATTTAATTCATTTTAGAATAAGGCAGTAATGTAATAAAATGTGGAAAAAGTGAAGTGGTCTGAATACTTTCTGAATGCATTGTAGATCAGCCGTGATCGAATGCGGAGTAGACTTGATGGGCCGAATGGCCTAATTCTACTCCTATTCCTTATGATTGATGCCACTCTTGGGATGTTACTGGGACCCGTCCCCTTTTATATCCCATGCACTCAATTGCTCCTTGAAACAAATTTCATGATGTAGTCTGAAGTTTGCTTATGCGTGTGATTGTGATCCATGTTCATTTGATTAGGACTGAGCAAGTACGTTAAAGCAGCATCATAGGTAGAAAGAGTAAGAGAATCACATCAACGTCACCACAACTTTACCACGCTAAACAAGAACTTTGTTCAATCGTTATACTTACCACTTTTTGCCAGTTGACTCTGTTCACTTTATCTTTCAGAGATGTGGTCAATATAATTAACAAAAGCAAAGTCAGGAAGAAGGCACTGCAGCTGACAAACTCGAAGAAGTAAAGTGCATGACAGCTCTCGCAGGATGCCACCACCTCCTCCAGAACAAAGGCCAAAAACGAAAAGACCTATTCAGGGCATAAAGCAAAAAAAAGAAATTACGACAAATATACAACCTACAAGTTATGCTGTGATGTAAATACAGGCCACCCACAGGTTACGAAGACCCTACAAATGAGTGAGCCCCCACATTAGATTCAACGTAGATTAATGTATTTATACAAGTTGTTTCTACGAATGGCAGATCTAGTTTCATTCTATCGTTATCTTTAGTAATTGTTTCTTTATAAGTTTTGCACTTTTGTGGTTATCAGATTATGTGCATTTTCTGACTTATGGAAAACGTTAACATGGACGTGTGTGAAAATAGAACCAGTTTGTTACTGCTGTTGATCATCAGCATGCAATTCCTGATCTCTATCACAGTAGCCATGCAAGGAAACCTGGATTGATAAATATTTATAACGCTGATGATTTTTCTGTTCCATCTGAAAAGATTGCCAGAGCCACCCAATGACCTGATGTACTTAAGTCAGTAACCACACCTAGTGATCTGTTGGGCTGATGGGGAAGTGGTCATCAGCAGGGAAATGTGTTTACTTTAGATGAGGCATTAGCACAAACTAACCACAAGCCAGGACTGTTTTAAGAACGACCATTTGGAGGTTATTAATGAATATGAACATTGCAATGGGATATCCAGACTATTTGTGCTCATCACTGAGGCACGGCCCACGTTGACGCTGTGGTTTCTGATGCTTTCAAAAGATATTGACCACAATAGAGAGGCTCTGGTCAACGCATGCTTGATTTATCATGGAATCGTCAGATTGGATGTTCCTAGAGAGGGCACATATACCTTTTTCAACTTGGGAGTGAAGCATTATCTAATTCAAATGTCCAGTTACTCAAGTGATCAGTTACTCAAAATGGTTTGAAGTACTGTTAGTGAGTTCATGGTTCCCTAATGAAGCGCTGAGGAATTAAGGTCAATTCTTGCAAGCTAAGATAGCAGATTAGGTCCAAAATAGGCTTGATAACAGGAAGCAAAAGGCAATAGTGGAGGAGGGTAGCTTTTGAGATTAAAGGTCTGAGGCTCTTGGTGTACAAGGTTCCATACTTGGATCCTTGCTGTGTGTTATATACATTAATGATTTGGGAATGGATGCAGCGAATAAGATTATTTAGTCTGCAACAGCAGAATACTATTTTTTGGTGAAGAGAATATTGGTAGAGTGCAGAATGATCTGGATCAATTGATAGGATTAACTGAACATTGGTAAACGGAATTTCATCCTGATAAGCATGACAAGTGAATGATGGACCTCGGGAGGACTAAAAAGTGTAGGACATGCACAATGACCCGAGGGAATATTAAAAGACTTAGTCAAAGGATTTATGAAATTAGCAGCACAATCAGTGGTTAAGGGGGCATGTGGGCATATGACAACAATCAGTCATATGACAATAGACAATAGGTGCAGGAGTAGGCCATTCGGCCCTTCGAGCTGGCACCACCATTCAATGTGATCATGGCGGATCATCCCCAAACTGTACCCCATTCCCGCCTTCTCCCCATATCCCCTGACTCCGCTATCTTTAAGAGCCCTATAGAAACATAGAAACTAGGTGCAGGAGCAGGCCATTCGGCCCTTCGAGCCTTTGTCCTCCTCTGTTGGTCTCTGAATTTCTCCCAGTCCTCTGGTAGGCTGTTTCTGGCTAATTTGTACGCTTCATCTTTTTCTTTGATACTGTCCCTGATTTCCCTCGTTACCCACGGATGCGCCACCTTCCCTGATTTATTCTTTTGCCATACTGGGATGAACAATTGTTGTAGTTCATCCATGCAGTCTTTAAATGCCTTCCATTGCATATCCACCGTCAACCCTTCAAGAATCAATTGCCAGTCGATCTTGGCCAATTCACGTCTCATACCCTCAAAGTTACCTTTCTTTAAGTTCAGGACCCGTGTTTCTGAATTAACAATGTCGCTCTCCATCCTAATGAAGAACTCAACCATATTATGGTCACTCTTGCCCAAGGGGCCATGTACAACAAGGCTGCTAACTAACCCTTCCTCATTACTCAATATCCAGTCTAGAATAGTCTGCTCTCTCGTTGGTTCCTCCACATGTTGGTTTAGAAAACTATCCCGCATACATTCCAAGAAATCCTCTTCCTCAGCACACCCCTGCCAATTTGATTCACCCAATCTATATGTAGATTGAAGTCACCCATTATAACGGTTTTACCTTCATTGCACGCATTTCTAATTTCCTGTTTGATGCCATCCCCAACTCCACTACTACTGTTAGGTGGCCTGTACACAACACCCACTAGCGTTTTCTGCCCCTTAGTGTTTCGCAGCTCCACCCATATCGATTCCACATCCTCCAAGTGAATGTCATTCCTTTCTATTGCGTTAATCTCCTCTCTAACCAGCAACGCTACCCCACCTCCTTTTCCTCTCTGTCTATCCTTCCTGAATATTGAATATCCCTGGATGTTCAGCTCCCAGCCTTGGTCACCCTGGAGCCATGTCTCCGTGATCCCAACTATATCATAATTATTAATAGCTATCTGCACATTCAACTCATCCACCTTATTACGAATGCTCCTCGCATTGAGACACAAAGCCTTCAGGCTTGTTTTTACAACACTCTTGACCCTTTTACAATTATGTTGAAGAGTGGCCCTTTTAGATTTTTGCCCTGGATTTGTTTTCCTGCCACTTTTCACCTCGCTACCTATTGCTCCTATCCTCATTTTACACTCCTCTGTCTCTCTGCTCACACATTTAAGAAATCCTCCACTTCTTATTCTCCGTTTGTTATTTTTTTTCTTCTTTCCTCCCTACGTGTTGCGTCTGACTGCTTCTCTTCTCTGCCTCCTGCCTCACAAACGGACTACTTGCCTTCTCTATTTGAGTCCCTCCCCCCAACCGATCTAGTTTAAAGTCTCCCCAGTAGCCTTTGCAAATCTCCCCGCCAGGATATTGGTTCCCCTCGGGTTCAAGTGCAACCCGTCCTTTTTGTACAGGTCACACCTTCACCAAAAGAGGTCCCAATGATCCAGAAACTTGAATCTCTGCGCTCTACACCAGTCCTTTAGCCACGCATTGATCCTCCACCTTGCTCCATTCCTACTCTCACTGTCGCGTGGTACAGGCAGTAATCCTGAGATTGTTACCTTTGCGGTCCTTCTCCTTAACACTCTTCCTAACTCCCTAAATTCTCCTTTCAGGACCTCTTCTCTTTTTCTACCTATGTCATTGGTACCTATATGTACCACGACCTCTGGCTCCTCTCCCTCCCATTTCAAGATATCTTGGACACGTTCAGTCACATCCCGGACCCTGGCACCAGGGAGGCAAACTACCATCCGGGTCTCCTGACTGCGTCCACAGAATCGCCTATCTGACCCCCTAACTATAGAGTCCCCTATTACTGCTGCCCTCCTCTTCTTTTTCTTACCCTTCTGAGCAACAGGGCCGGTCTTTGTACCGGAGGCCCGGTCGCTATTGCTACCCCCAGGTAGGCTGTGCCCCCCAACAGTACTCAAACAGGAGTACTTATTGCCAAGGTGTACAGCCACCGGGGTACTCTCTAGTCCCTGCCTCTGCCCCTTGCCTCTCCTAACCGTGACCCACTTTTCTGCCTCCTGTGGTTTTGGAGTGACCACCTGTCTGTAGCTCCTCACTCTCCCTGACCAGACGGAGGTCATCGAGCTGCTGCTCCAGGTACCGAATACCGAATACCGAATACGGTCCATTTGGAGCGCCATCTTGACGCACCTGGCGCAGATGTGGACGTCTGGAGAGCTATCTGACTGCATGACCTCCCACATCTGACATCCAGAACAGTAAACTGCCCTGGCACTCATCCTCCCCCTTACCCTGGATACAATACAATACAATGTACAATACAATGGAAGGATTTTAGCTGAAAGAAATCAGCAGGAATCTGACTGCCAATCAGCTGCTCCCTCGAGTCGTCTTCCACCAATCAGCGGCTTCCTCAACTGCGAGCTGGGAGTTTTGAACTGCGAGCTGCGAATGGAACGTTACGGATTTGGGCTCCTACCACTGCAACCACTCCTGGGCCTCTGTCTATATATAATCTGATCTAGCTCTCTCTTGAAAGTATCCAGCGTACCGGCCTCCACCGCCCTCCAAGGCAGAGAATTCCACAGACTCATAACTCTCTGTGAGAAAAAGTGTTTCTTCGTCTCCGTTCTAAATGGCTCACCCCTTATTCTTAAACTGTGGCCCCTGGTTCTGGGCACATGGGTACCCATGTGAGTACAAAAGACAGGCATTGACAGGCATGGACAGGCATTGTACAGCTTTGGTCTCCTAATCTGAGGAAAGACATTCTTGCCATAGAGGGAGTACAGAGAAGGTTCACCAGACTGATTCCTGGGATGGCACGACTTCCATATGAAGAAAGACTGGATAGACTCGGCTTGTACTCGCTGGAATTTAGGAGATTGAGGGGTGATCTCATAGAGACTTACAAAATTCTTAAGGGGTTGAATCTGTGGAATTCTCTGCCACAGAAGGTAGTTGAGGCCAGTTCGTTGGCCATATTTAAGAGGGAGTTGGATGTGGCCCTTGTGGCTGAAGGGATCAGAGGGTATGGAGAGAAGGCAGGTACAGGATATTGAGTTGGATGATCAGCCATGATCGTATTGAATGGCGGTGCAGGCTCGAAGGGCCGAATGGCCTGCTCCTGCACCTAATTTCTATGTTTCTATGATGTGCTCATATCATGTGAAAGGCTATAGAGGGGAGGAAGAAGACAATAGAACATAATCTCAGTGAATGTTGTTTGTGATATGGTTAGTGCAATTTCAATGCTGTGGCAGGGGTATAACTTGATACAAGCTTTTAAAGTTGGAAGAAACTAGAATAGGTGAACCAACAGCTGCAAAACAAAACATTAACCATAAAACAAGTATGTTTGAGGGAACCTACAAAAAAACAGGGCATGCATTTATTTATGGCAGTTATTCTGTGCACGTTATGGTAATTTTACCTAAAAGAAAGCAATCTTGATACTTTATGGCATACAGCACCACCTAGTGCATGTACATAGATTATTGACAACTTCACTTTGTTGAAGTTGTCAACGTAATAGCTTTAGATGCCTTGAATGAGCTGCCAGCTGTGATGGTGGAAGCAGCAACATTAATAGTATTTAAGAGGCATTTAGATAGAACTGCACAATAGCACATCGGGAGAGTTGCTCTATTACAGTGCCAGAGACCCGGGTTGATCCTGACTATGGGTGCTGTCTGTATGGAGTTTGCACGTTCTCCATGTGACTGCGTGGGTTTCCTTTCACATTCCAAACACATGCGGGCTTGTAGGTTAATTGGGTTTTGTAAATTGACCCCAAAGTGTGGGATAGAACTAGCGCATAGGGATTGCTGGTTGGCGTGAACTTGGTGAGTTGAAGAGCCCGTTTCCACGCTGTATGTCTAAAACTAAACTAAAAAATGAAAACGAAGATAGACATATGAATATGCAGTGAATGAAGGGAAATGGATCACATATGGGCAGGAGGGATTAGTTTAAGTAGGCATTAAATATTGTGGGGCCTAAGGGCCTTTTCCAGTGCCGTACTGTTCCATGTTCATTTTTTTTTTACCTCTTTACTGGACCATCAGGACAAAAATCTAAATGTTGTTTGCATAAGCATAACAGTTGGTTGGCCACCATGGACTTAAAGGTGGCCATGGTTATAACTAAAGGCGTCAAAGCATGGCGTGAGTGCTTGAGTATCTCAGCAGGTGAGGCAGCATCTCTGGAAAACATGGATGTGTGACAGTTTGTGTCAGGACCCTTCTTGAGACTGAATGGGGGGGGGGGGGGGGGGGCTGGTGAAGAAAAAAAAACTGGAAGAGAGGCAAGGGCAGGACAAAGCTTTCATATCGACTCAGACTACAATCTGTTGACATCAGCCACACCTAAACAACGGAAGGCACGGTGTCCAAGGATTTGGATATCACCATCATCTGCATCTGATCTGTGAAGAAATTCTTGACTTTAGTTTAGTTTAGAGATACAGCATGGAAACAGGCCCTTTGGCCCACCAAGTCCTCACTGACAGTGATCCCCGCACACTAACACTATCCTACACACACTAGGGACCATTTACAAATATACCAAGCCAATTAACCTACAAACCTGTACGTCTTTGGAGTGTGGGAATAACCAGAGATACTGGAGAAAACCCACGCAGGTCACGGGGGGAACGTACAAACTCTGTACAAACAAGCATCCGTAGTCAGGATCTAACCAGGCTGATGCTAGGCACCAAGTCCAGCGCTGCACCACCGTGCCGCCCTATTCTCTATCAGAACACTCAGGATTGACTTAATTGTGAGATGTTATGGAACGGTACCAAATAACGAAGGTGGTTTTGCTGAATAGAACCAACTATTGAATGAGGTGGATCAGAGATGCACAATATGAGGACACATTGTTACTACCCTTCCAAAGGCTGGCATTGCCGCATGGTAATTTCAGCTCATGGTTCATTTTAACTGTTCGAGGCATGATTAAAAAATAACTTTCCACTCTAACTGAAAAATGAGTCATGACCACTTTTGATGAGTGTAGTCCAGGAAGAAGAGATGGGAAATACCACACATAATGTCAGTGACATAAACAGGAAATTCTTTCTAACGGAACGGAACGGAACCATTACATCTCACATCAACTCCAGAGTATGCAGCAGACAAACAATGTTGATGCTCATGCAGCCAAGCCCACACTTCAAATGCACGAACAACACAAAATTAACTGGCAACACGAGAGACTGTAGATGCTGTAATCTGGAGCAAAAAAAATTGTTCTTGGACCCAGTGGGTCAACCAGAATAATCAGCGAGGGGGGGCTGCAAGGAATTGTCCATGTGTTCTGACAGGCTGAAATTCATGTAGAAAGTTGCCCCTGCCGAAGACGTGATTGGTGGGAGGATCCCATTGTAGCTGGTGAAATGACGAACGATGATGGGTGAAAGGAGAGGAGTAAAGGGCCGGTCCCACTTGGCCGTCATTTGCGTGCCATTTACGCGACCTGGCAGTGTGTGGGTAGCGTGGGAAGGGCGCATGGGGTGGCATGGAGGAGTGTGGAGTTGCGCGCGGTATCGCGCAGCGCACCAGGATTTTGTTCTGCACGAAATCTTCGCGCGCCACCGGCCTGTCGCGTAAATGATGGCAAAGTGGGACACCCTGGCGCGCCGCAAGATCTCACCTCCAACAGCAGCAGAAGCAGGCAAGCGATCGCCGAGCTCGGCCTGGGGCTCACGGCCGTTGCGGATCTGGATATGCCCCCACTCCTACTCCCAGAGCGGGGCCAAGACGATTGGATATAGACACAAAATGCAGGAGTAACTCAGCTGGACCGGCAGCATCTCTGGAGAGAAGCAATGGGTGACGTTTCGATTTGAGACCCTTCTTCAGACTGAAGAAGAGTCTCGACCCGAAACATCATCCATTTCACTCTCCAGAGATGCTGCCGGTCCCGCTGAGTTACTCCTGCATTTTGTGTCTATCTTCAAATGATGTCACGCGCTCCAGACGTCTGTGCGGACGCAAGATGATGCGCGCGACTGTCGCGCGTCAGTCACTACCGGCCTGTCGTGTAAATGACGGCCAAGTGGGACAGGTCCTTGAGGGAACACTATCTCTATTCTGAAGGAGGGAGAGTGTGAGCAGAAATATAGGAAATGTGAGAGAGGTCTCAACCACAGTATAAGAGATAGTACATTTCCCGGAAAAGAGGACATTTCAGATGTTCTGAAAAGGGTGGCTTCAACTTCATAGAAGATAAAGCAGAGATGGAAAAATTGGGAGAAAGAGGTGGCATCCTTAGAAATGGAGAGGGAAAAGTATAGGCTAGGTTATTGTGGGTCAATAGGTTTAATCGAGTAATACAGCATAGAAATAGGTCCTTCAGCCCACATTGCCTACACCGTCCAATATGCCCCATCTACTCTAGTCACACCTGACTGCATACGGCCCATATCCCTCTAAACCTGTCCTGTCCACGTAGCTGTGCAAATGTTTTATTGAATGTTGTAATAGCACCTGCCTCAACTACCGCCTCTGCAGCTCACCCATATAACTACTACCCTTTGTGCAAAAAAAGATGCCTCTCAGGTTCCTATTAAAACATTGCCCCTTCTCCTTAAATCCATGTTCTCTGGTTCTTGCTTCCCCTACCCTGAGGACAGTGCATTTATCCTATCTATTCCTCTCATGATTTTGGCGACGCTATATCTCTATTAAATCACCCCTCATCCACCTGTGCTCCAAGGAATAAAGTCCTAGCCTGCTCAACCTCTCTCTACAGCTCAGACCCTCACCATCCTCAAATTTGCTCAGCATCTTTCCAGCTTGACATCTTTCCTATATTGACCAAAATAGTCTAAATGCGGCCTCACCAATGTATTGTACCACTGTAGCATGACATCCAGACTTTTTACTCAATACTCTGACCGAGGAAGGCCAAAATGTGCCAAAAGCCTTCTTGTCCACCCAATCTACCAGTGAAGCCACTTTCAAGGTACCTCCATACCTCCATTCCTAGATCCCTCTGCTCGGCAATGGTCCCCAGAGCCCTGCCATTCACTATGTAGGTCCTGCCCTGGTGGCGGGGGGGTTGTCGGTGTGAAATGGATGGATTGAGGCAGGTGAATTAGTACGTGTTGGTTGGAGTATGTAAAATTGTGAGGGGAGAGCACGGGGGATGTCAGTGGTGTTGAAGGGGGGGGGGGATCAGTACGGGTTGGATGGGGGGGGGGGAATCAGTACAGGATGAATGGGGTAGACAAAAATGCTGGAGAAATTCAGCGGTTGAGGCAGCATCTACGGAGCTAAGGAAATAGGCAACGTTTTGGGTCGATACCCTTCTTCAGACTGTTCCCCCCATTCTTCTTGAATGGGGGGGATCATTACAGGATGGATGGGGGGGGGGGGGGGGGATCAGTACAGGATGAATGGGGGGGGGGGGGTGTCAGGACAGTGTGGACCGAAAGGTCTGCGCAGGGTGAATGGGGGATCACTACAGGATGCATGAGGGGATCAGTATAGGATGCATGAGGGATCAGTAAAAGATGAATGGGGATATCACTACAGGATGGATGGGGGGGTTTGGTGCAGGGTAAATGTGGGTCAGTACGGAATGAATGGGCGGATCAGTGCAGTATGAATGGGGGGGGGAAGTGCAGGATGGATGGGAAGGGAGGGTCAGTACAGAATGAATTGGGGGACCAGTGTAGGATGGATGGGGGGGGGGGGGGGGGGGGGGGGGGGGGGGGGGGGGGTTGCAGGAGAATCAATGCGAGGTGGGTAGGGTAATTAATAGATTGGGGTGGGGGGGTACATGGGGAGCACAGGGGATGTCAGTGAGGACTGAATGGAGGAGGGAATGGGGATCCGTGCGGGATGGAGAGGAGGGGTCCCAGGATAAGCAGGGTGGAGGGGGGCATAAGAGACAGAGACACAGAGAGCCACAGAGAGAGAGACAGAGAGAGACAGAGAGAGACAGAGAGAGACAGAGAGAGACAGAGAGAGACAGAGAGACACAGAGAGACACAGAGAGACACAGAGAGACAGAGAGAGACAGAGAGAGACAGAGAGAGACAGAGAGAGACAGAGAGAGACAGAGAGAGACAGAGAGAGACAGAGAGAGACAGAGAGAGACAGAGAGAGGGGCAGTGGAGGTGGGGAGGAAGGAAGGTCAGTACTCTTTGGACAACATCGCCCTTTGCCTTGGCCGTTCCTGTCCAACGCCAAAGTGCCGCCGACAAAAGGGGATGTGGTTGGGAACTCATCGCCACCGCCTCCCCTCCTCCGCCAGCCAACAGCAGGGTGCGGGGCCCAGCGGTGCAGCTGCTTCAGACGGCGGAAGGAGGTCTCTCTCTCTCTCCCTCCCTCCCTCCCCCTCTCCCTCTCCCTCTCCCTCTCTCCCCCTCCCCCCCCCTCCAGGCCTCGGCGTGCGAGACGGGTTGTTTTTTGTGTCTATCTGTATAAACCAGTATTTGCTTGCCAAGCCGGGCAAAATGAGTCGGCGTTTAGGTTGCCCGGCGGCACTTTGGGTGGTCATTGGCACCCGGGCAACCGCTAATTTCGAGTCCTGACTAGTAACCTTTGTGTTTCTACTTATCATCCTCTAGAGCTGTATCCACCTTGACCCTCCTCTCCCCTGGTTTCATCTGCTTTCCCCTCGTCTGCTTCCACCTATTACTCAATTGCCCATCTTTGAACTCCAAGGGTCCCCCATCTGCCTAGCACCCCTCACTCCATCTCAGTCAACTACCACCTCCCATACTGACCATGTTCCATTTCCACTGAGTCCTGAGAATGTTGCAACTCATCCCCCACATTCTCAACTGATGCTGCTTGCACCACTGGATTCACAAGTTATAGGAATAGAAGTAGGCCATTCGGCCCATCGAGTCTACTCCACCGTTCAATCATAGATGATCTGCCTCCTAATCCCATTTTCCAGCCTTCTCCCCATAACCCTCGACACCCGTACTAATCACGAATGTGTCTACCTCTGTTTAAAAAAAAATCCACTGACTTGGCCTCCACAGACTCTGTGGCAATGAGTTCCACAGATTAACTATCGTCTGACTGAAGAAGTTCCTTCTCACGTCCTTTCTAAAAGAGCGCCCTTTAATTCTGTGGCTATGGCCTCTGATCCTAGACTCTCCCACCGATGGAAACATCCTTTCCACATCCACTCTATCTATGCCTTTCATTATTCTGTAAGTTTCAATGAGGTCTCCCCTCAACCTTCTACATTCCAGTGAGTAAAGGCCCAGTGCTGTCAAACGCTCATCATATGCTAACCCGCTCATTCCTGGAATCATTCTTGTAAACCTCCTCTGGACCCTCTCCAGAGTCAGCACATACTTCCTCGGATATAGGGCCCAAAGTTGCTCACAGTACTCCAAATGTGGCCTGACCAGCACCTTAAGAGCCTCAGCATTACATCTCTGTTTTTGTATTCCAGTCCTCTTGATATAAATGCTGGCATTGAATTTGCCTTCCCTACTACTGATTTGACGTGAAAAGTAAATTTTCGGGAGTCCTGCACCAGCATTCCCAAGTCCCTTTGTACCTCCGACCCTTGCAGAAATCCACTAGTCACTGGCAGCCAACCTGAAAAGGCACCTTTTATTGTAACTCTTTGCCTTCTGGCCATCCAGCCAACCAGCTAACCATGCTATTTTTCCCCTTTAATATTATGGGCTCTCATTTTCCCTAGCAGCCCAACATAGCGGCACATTATCGAAGGCCTTCTGAAAATCTAGGTAAACAACATCTACAGCCTTCTCTCTGTCTGGCCTGCTATTAAATTCCTCAAAGAACTCCAGCAGATTCGTCATGGTTCCTCCAGCAGTTCGTATTGCGCAAACTCACTTCCTTGTGAGATGGAGAATTAAGCCGAAAAACTAATTTTTGATTTCCAAGATTTTGATTATCTACCCAACAACATTGTAGAAGCATTTCAGCATTGAGAGGCCTGCAGCAGTTGAACAAGATGGTTCATCACTGCCACCTTCTCAGGGCAATTGGGGATGGCCAATAAAAGCTGAGTCTGCAGATGTCAAAAAACAAAAGCTAAGTCGTCCGACATGTTGCTCCGTTACATATCAGTGAAAATATTTTAAATTCTGCAGCTAACAGTTCACTCCCAGAATGGGAATATCAAAGAGTGAAACAAGTTGGAGAAGAAATTCTATCCAACCCATTAATATTAAGTCTGAACATCTAAAGACAATTTATATTTATACAGGATTAAAAGCGATCAAAAATGTTTGGACAATTAATGCGATATCAAGGTTGAAAATATTTCACTGACAAAAATATATTCAAAATGAATAAGCAACAAGAAAACTAAGTTCAATTATGTGTTCTGATTAATAATAGGCCAGATTGCTTAGAATCACCGGAAAAGATTTAGCAAGTAAATAGATAGTCCACTTAACAAGCCAAATACAAAATGGCCCTGTGTTGTGATTTCCTGAAGCCATATTCGAATATTCTGAAAAAATTCTCAGTACAAAAAGTGAAGTGACACCATATCAAAATAACACAAATATATCCAAAAATATTTTAAAAATCCCTCAAACTCCCCACCAAACATATTGAATTGTAACAGTTGCCCTTTTACTGTAAAACACAGGTTGTAAGAAATTCTGAAACCAGACAGTGTAGTTTTGCAGTGACTGGTTTTGTACAGTTATGAACCAAAAAGCCTGTCAGAAACCCACTGTCATGGGGATAGCATGCAAGTGCTCAAAGGTCAAACCAAACTCTCTAGAGCCACTTAATCCATGGCTCTTTATATTTTTGACCAGTGTACCATGTTGGACTTTGACAATAGGACATGCTAAAATCCACCTAGACTACACCAAACACAATGGCCTCCTCAATGCTGTATCTCCACAAATAAGGCAATCAAATTGGTTAGATATCATCTTTCCTCAACTAACTGGTCGAACCAGCAAGAGAACAGATGAAAATGCGGCGAGAATAAAGTTAGATAAATGCAGGGTTCATGTAAATGGGTGTTAGCTGGTCAACAGGGACTCATAGAACACAGAGCCATACATTACAGAAACAGGCCATTCAGCCCACAATGTCGGTGCTAAATATGCCAAGAGAAACTAATATAATTTGCCCACACGTAATCCATACTCACCCATTTCCTGCATATCCATATGTATCTAAATACCTCAAATGTAACTATCATATCTGCCTCCATCACCATCCCGGCACCCACTACTGTGATAAAAAAATTTGCGGCACACATCTGCGAACTTTGTCCTCCTCGCCATAAAGCCATGCTCTGTCACCTTTGATATTAACACTCCGGGGGAAAAAAAAATTCTGGCCGACTACCCAAGTGTGCCTTCCATAATTCTATCAGTTTCTTAACTTCTGGCATTCCGGAGAAAACAATCCAAGTCTGTCCAACCTCTCTTTGTAATTAATACCCTTTAATCCAGGCATCACCTGGTACAGGAACTCCAAAGGAGCTGCAGTTATTCTTCTATGACTCCCACCTATACTGATGTTTCTTGATTAATCTGTGCCTTTCTAAATGCAAGTTTAAGATAGATTCCAATAATCTGCCCACCAACAAAATCAATCTAATTACCCTACACTTATTTGGTTTAACCTTTCATCTTATGGCACTCTGGTACCATCTTTATTGGCAGGAAAGACTGAAAAATTGTTGTGATATGCCTCTAATTTCCTCCCTTAATTCTCATAATCTGAGAGATTTCTTGACCCCTAGTGGCCTAGAGATTTATTCACTTTTAACTCCTTTTGCTACATTTATCTCAAACTATTCATTTAGAACCTTATCCAAATCCTCTACTCTCACACACTTCTTCATTGGCCATATGTTCCCTTTGTTATACTCTACTAAAACATCTTCTGACTATTATTTTAATATTCAGTGTTTTCCTTAGTGTTTCTTTGGTTTCCTAATTTCCCTCTTAGTTTCACTACCACATGTTCTATACTTGTTTGGTCTTTGTCAGGTCTCAGACAAGCGTTACTTTTTAATGTTATCTAATGTTTTTTGTTGTCAGTTTAATTAGGCAATGTCAGAAAGATGAAGAAAGTTTTTGATTTCAGGAAATACGGTGATTTTCAGTTAGCATCAATAGTACCAAAGTGGGAATGCTCAAGAGCTACATGTTTTTAAATGTTAATATCATTAACAATTTGTCCTGGACCAACCACATTGAAACTATATATCACAACCTTGTTTGGCATCAGCCCTGCCCAAGAATGCAAGAAATGTCAGAATTCTGGATATAGTTCACTTCATCACACAAACCAGCCTTCGGTCTATCAACTCCATCTACACTTCATATTCCCTCGGGAAAGCAGCCAACATAATCAAGGATAATTTTACAACTTGGTCATTTCCTCTTTTCCTTTCTCCCGTCGGGCAGAAGACATAATCTCAAAAGCACGTATCACCAGATTCAGAAACAGCCTTGCTCCCACTTTTGTCATCAGACAGCTGAATAGTCCTCTCATAAATAAAGGGCATAGTCCCAATTCCCAAACTCATTGTGGTCCTTACACACAATCTATCTGTCTTGATCTCTCTGTTATTGTAAACCCAATAGTGTTGCAACACTATATTCTTCATTCTGGTATTTTTCTCTAGTACTACCTGTTGTGCTTGTACATGACTTGGTTGTACTCATGTATAGTATGATCTGACTGGATAGCACCCAGTTCTTTCACTGCATCTTGGTACACGTGACACTAATAAATCAACCAATAGTAAATTGCTCCCAATTTGTAGGTGAGCAATGGAAGCTTGGTAAGGCAGGGAATTGAAGAGACTGGGCTACTGGGAAAATTAGTGGGAGAATGGGGGTAGTCTTGGAACTAGTGTAGACTGGGCTGAATGGCCTCCTTCTCTGTCATAATAAAATCATCCCCATCATCAATAAAATTGTACCATTGCACAACTTAAAAGTCCTGTCACGTATGGAAGTTTAACATAGAAACAAAAGCTCATTTCTGTACATATGACCATTTTTCTCGAAACCAGAATGCAAGTCATCCATCTGCCATTCAAATGGATGATCATTTAACTTAGTTCCAGTTTTCAGATCTCTTAATTTAATTTCAATCCCTAAATCTACCAAATTATGGTCATATGTGTAAAGTGCTCCAAGGTTTCACAATCCCACTTCTCCATCTGCCCCCAAAGATATTTCTCTCTGTACCTCACTACTAATTAGTTACATACTACAAGATTATATGCCTCCAGTTCTAGATTACCCATCCAGAGAAAACTGCTTCTCAGGTCTAATATGTCAAGCTCCATACATATAGAGAACATGTCATTGAGATTACAGCTCTCTTCAGTTTTGAAAATACAGACACATCCTCTCTACCAAAGGATCTAGAGGAAGCACTGCCTCAAGAAGACATCTAATAACAAAAGCCCACACACCCTGGGCCTGCTCTCATCTCCCTGCTACTACTAGGAAGGTGGTACAGGAGCATGGGAACCGTTACCTCAAAGTACAAGACCAACTTCTTCCCATCAATCTCTTGAACCACCCTGCACAATCCCACCTCAGTATCTACTACTGTGGACTTGATCCGTCTATCTAATATAACTGATAATTAATTGAATTATTGTTTATTATATATGGATTAAGTTGTGCATATTATTTGTTACGTTGTTGCATTTAATGTGCTTGAAAAGTTGCACCAGTAAGAGTTTCATTGTTCCATTCCCGGTGTATGTGTCAATTAAATACTCTTAATTCTATGAGGATGTATTATTGAGATACATCGTATCCGCCACCAGTAGCTAGGAAGCCACATCCATATCCTACAGCCAAGAGCGGAACTCGCTATCAAAACATGGAGGGGGCGGGGGACATAATATTTTGGCGGCCGCGCGCGCATGTGCACACTCACACACATGCGCGAGGCTTCAGAGGCTCAATCCAGCGCTAAACAAAGATACTGCGCTGGCTGTGGGCACAGCTTGCGTCTGACTCCCGACCTCTCTGGGGGGGGGCACTCGGATGGGGACGGGACAGCGCCGGAGACCCAGCCTGGATTGATCCTGGCTGCGGATGAGGCGCAAATCTTGGGGGGGAATGTACCCCACCTCTCAAAACATGGGGGGGGGGACGTTCCCTCTGCCCCCCCCCCCGTGTTTTCTGCCCCTGCCTACAGCTTTCTAGTTAAAGATTTTTTAGTACATGAAATACAATGTGGTACACTGCAGCATGTATGATGGCCCAGACGATCTTTACTCACTCCACTTACGCTTGGCGTCTTGCTCTCTTTTTTTAAAAAATCAGAGCAACCAAAGCCAGAGGTGACCTTGAACTAACTGTGCCTTTAGAGTTGACAAATAGTGAATGACTGCCATTTGCACAAGTTAAGAGCTTTCGGCATCACTTTCATCTATTGCTCAACCATGTTGTGCAAATGCAGCAACATCAAAAATCGATTAATTACACTTGAGATGAGATAAGCGGGGTTGCTGGGATGGGAAAACGAGATATGGGTCCACAGGACCACGGAAAAAGTTAGAGACAGAAAAGTTTTTTTTTTTTTAATTTGGGTTATTAGAAAAAGAAAAAGAAAATTCAGCAGATACAGGGCTCAATATTTTTATATTTAATTAAAATTGTATAATCTGCTTGGATCTCTTATTGCTGCCACCGGATCCATGCAGGTGTTTCTCAGCTTGTTGGCCTAAACATCTCTACGGGCTTTATCAATGACCTTCCTACCATTGCAAAATGAAAGTAATGTTCACTGATAATTACACACTGCTGTTATTTTCCATCTGTTTTGTTTGCCTTTTATTTGTATGTAATTGCAGAGTGCATTAGACCACACCCCTATGCCCAGCTAAAGAGCAAGATCCCATTCACAAATGCTCCCTGTTTCAGTGTTCTCAGCCATTTCCCAAATTCAGATGAAGCAAACAGATTTGCCTGGAGACCGATGGGGGAATGTCCGAGTACTGGGTCCTACCATTGTGGAGGACGTGGCGATAATTGAAATTTCCTCATCCTATTTGCTGTTTAACTGACTCGGGTTCAATCCTTTGGTCTGACTCTGATGGTACAGTGACACGCATGCTAGTCCATGAAATTGTGAATGTGCACATTTACGTTGCCAATGACAGTTCACATCACTTCATTGAGGCCCAGTTTAGAACTACCAGATCTGTCTGAGGTTTTCCCATCTCAGCAAGATTATAGTGCCATACATACTGGAGGGTCAGCAATGTAGATGATGGTTTTTCAAATTTCCCACTCAGAACACACCCTGTCTCTTGTTACTTTCAGCGTTTTATTGGTGGGGGTTAAAACATAAAAGGGAGAATAGTTAAAGGAAATCAGGTGCAGATTTCCTTGTTCATCCTGTGGGGCAGCAAATGATGTCACCTACTGGAATAGTAGAAGCCATTCAGCCCAACAGATCAACAATTTTAGTCCAATTTCCCCGGCCTCATTACTTCCTTGTTCTACTATTTCCTCTCAAATGTTTACGAATTCCCCTTTGAATCTTTCAAGAATGTTTAATTGACATAGGTACTGAAATGGAAGAATTATTTCTTTTCTTGCAGCTGCACTGCAGGTTTGTAAACACATTGCTGAATAGATAACATAAAGACAAACAATCTCCCTCCTATACTCTGACTCGTCAATACCCGTAATCAGCCCAACAATGGCTAAAGATGGAATTGGAACGGTGTCCAGCTTCACAGTTATTGAAAACACAGCCTTCAGGAGCCCCCGTGTGAATGGTTATCAAGGAGGTTGTGTTGTAGCCAAATCGTCCCAATTGTGTGCTGTTGATGAGGAGGTCTGAGTGCAGGTGGATGGGACTAGGGGAAAACAAATGGTCGGCACGGACTGGAAGGGCCGAGAGGGCCTGTTTCCGTGCTGTAATTGTTATATGGTTTATATGGTTAAGTTGAGGACTCAGTTGTAAAGGGATAAGCAGAGGCCCAGTTTCCCGAGCTTGGTAACAAGTTTGAAGGGATTTAATGATATTGAACACAGAGCTAATGAATAACAGCCTGACATGTTTTTTATTGCTTTAGTGATCTAGTGCATTGGAGAACAGCAAGATCACATCCCCCGTTGATCTGTTGTGGCAGAAAGCAAATTGTAGTGGGTCCAGGTTCTTACTAAGGTAGTTGACCAAGCTCTCAAAGCACTTCACCACCACAGATGTTAGTGCCATCGATGGGTTGTCATTAGGGCATGTCACTTTACTCTTCTTTGGCACTGGTATTATTGATGGTCTTTTAAACCAGGTGGGAACCTTAGACCTCAGCAATGAGAGGTTCAAGATGTCTGCAAAAACTGTAGCAAGTTGGTCCACGTAGGTTTTGAGAATGTGACCAGGTGCACCATCAGGTCCAAACACTCTTCAAGGGTTGCCACTAAAGGGCCTGTCCCACTGCGGCGACGTAATTGGCGAGTTTAGAAGAGTTTGCCCTCGACTCATACTCGCAGCATGGTCGACACGAGGTCCTAGGAGGTCTTTGTAACTCTCCTTCATGCTCAAGAGTAGTCCCCGCGTACTCGAGGCCTCAGCTAGGTCGTGGCGTTTTTTTTTCAACATGCTGAAAAATGCCCGTTAGTAAAAAAGGGTCACCATGGAAAAAAAAGTGAGATATTTTTACTCGTAGGTTTAGTCGAGGTAGGTCGTAATGCTATGGTAGGTAGTCAAAGGTAATCGAAGGTAAAGCTTGCTGAGAAGAAAAAGGTATGTAAACCGACCGGTAATGTTAAATGCTAAAATTTATTAAAGTTGTCTGGCTTCTTAAAAGTGCCTCGACCCCTTCTCTCTCCCCCTCTACCCCTTCTCTCTCCCCCTCGTAACTGTGCCAGCCGTCTTTTACCCTCCCGTTTATCGTGGGTGTGAATTCCAGACAGTGCTACCCCGCTTTCCCTGGGCCTGGGGGGGGGGGGGGGGGGGGGGGGGGTGCGTGTGTCTGTGTCTGTGTGTTTTCAGATGTGGGATGCAGTCAGAGAAACCCCAAAGAAACTTATACGGTCACAGGGAGAATATGCAAATTTCACACCAACAGCTCCAAATGTCAAGAGGAAATCTGGGTCACAATGCAGCAGCACCACAGCTGTACCTCTGATAGAATCACTTGACTTGTTAGATCATTTCAGAGCACCTCTGAAAGGTCAGGCACTTGGCGTTGAGTCAGAGAGTTATATCAAGGAAGGTATGGCAGATTTCCTTTCTTGAAGGGTATATTAGTGAATTTAATGGCCATTGCAACAATTTGGTAATTTTGTCTTGTCATCATTACTAAAATTAGCTGATAGTTATCTAGAATTTGCGGATGGAATGAAGGGGGAAAGTAACAATTTGATTCCACAAATGCTGTAGAGAGATTTGAATTTTCATCTCTATACTTCCTTAGCAGCAAGTAACCAATAATGTGCAAATAATGTTAGGGACAGTAGTAATATTAACCCACAAGAGACAAAGATAGGAGGAGTTAGCATCATACAGCATGGAAACAGGCCCTTCAGCCCAACTTACCCATACCAACCAAGATGCCCCATCTACACTAGTCCCTCTGCCTGCTTTTGGCCGATATCTCTCTAACCTTTTCCCATCAATGTGCCTGTCCAAATGTATTTTTTAAGTTATTCATGAGAATATCCATAATCGATGTGTACCTGTCCCAACAAGGAAGACAGGTTTAACAATCTTGGTTTTAGAAAATGATCCAGATCAAGTAAAGCAAGCATTAAGTTTTTCACTGTGCCTCGGTATATGTGACAATAAACTAAACTCAATAAGGAAATCATTCAAGATATGGTGATCATCGTGTCATGAAGTTTAGAAAAGTTAAGGAAAAGGATGTAACCTCTAAGGTTGAAGTAGTTAACTGGAGAAGGAACAAGTTCATTGGAGTGAGAACTGATTTGGCTCAGGCAAAGTAAGGCAAAGATTGGCAGGCAAAACTAATTGAACAATGGGTGGCCTTAAAAGTAGAATGCATATGCTTCAGTCTTGGTACATTCCCATGAGGGAGAATGTATGGAAATTAAAGCCAGAGCTCTGTGGATGATCAAGAAGAAAATCCTATTTGATGAAAGATTAGAGAAGTAAGACAAGAACATGAGAGAAGTGACTACATTGAGAAAAGAGCAGCAATAAAGATGAAAAGGAATTTAAAAAAAATACAACATAGGAAACTAGTGGCAAGGGAAGATGTTCGTAATGAAGAGGTCTGCAAGGTGGTGCTGATCAAAGTCTACAAAAACAGTCGACACATGCAGAAGAAGGCATAAATAATTAGTTTACGTCTTCAACAAAGAATATGATGTTGTAAACGAGGTTGTGGTTGAAGGTATATCTGAAGGGAGAGGTAGTAGACAGGGTATTTACATGTAGTATGGATCATTCACCTGGTCCAGAGCGAATACACGCTGCAATGCTGAGGGAATAAAGGGAGGAAACAAAAAGTGCGAGTATAATGGCAGTAACAAAAGACCAGTTATAGAACAGTACAGCATGGAAACGGATCCATCAGCCCAAAATGTCTACGCAGGGCTCTCACTTAACTTTCTTTCCCTGTTGCCAGCTGGGCAACCGTGACAGCTTTTTAGGTGGCTAAATGACAGTTTAGGTGGTCATTTAAGACGGTTTGCATGACACGTGCGATATTATGTGCTCGGACGAAGTGCGTAGTTATCAATCGGAATTATGCTCAATGAAGCATTCACATATTATGTTCAAGAAGGAACTGCAGATGCTGGAAAATCGAAGGTAGACAAAAGTGCTGGAGAAACTCAGGTGTGGAAGGAAATAGGCAACTTTTCAGGCCGAATCCCATCAGTCTGAAGATGCTGAGTTTCTCCAGCATTTTTGTCTCCATTCACATATTATTTCTGCTTCAAATAATTCACAAACTAAACATATTCACCAATCAAGACATGATATATACCACAATGACATGCAGCAAAATTATAATACAATATCTCAACTATTTTTACACATTGCAATTAATGCAATTTCTATTAGTTCTTTCCACTTCCAAACAAAAATGTGGTTGTATTATTCAGCGTATAATCAACCTGTGTCAATAAATCCTGGACCATGGTAACATATATACTTAACCATGCACACTACAGATTGATGCAAGCATGTTTTCTGTGAAGGGCCGAAAATTACCATGACAAGCCCATAGCATGGGTCGTTATTTCTATTGGCACAGAAACACTCTGGCTTCCCACATAATTTATCCATAACAAAATATACAGGTTGCCAGGAAATTTCTAAAGGCATTTTATGATAATAGCTGTTAAAACCTATATCCATCTGACAGGTTAAACATTACACTAACTGACAAGAGATGGTCAAAGGACATAACTGCAGCAAATGTTCTTTTGGTAATATGTTTAAAGGTGTCAAAACACCACATTACCAAACATTAAAATTAGATGTACGTGTTGTGAACATCAATGAAGATACCCAGTTTGTACGCACCAGATTAAAAAAAGAATTATTGATAAACGCTGTTTCCATCATTCCCACTTCAGAATTACCTATAAAATTTCAACTGAAATATCTCCTGACCAAATTTGTGATGTATATGACTGACTGTAGAAGTAAAACCTGGATAAATCCAACATAGTTGTGAATGTTGCTCATTAAATAAGTACAGTACTGATACTCCATATTAAGAGCATTGATTTGCTGTTTAAAATGAATTCTGTAATAACGTGTCAACGGTAGCAGTGACAATCGAACACCAGTTTTAATGTTTCACGTGTTCACAATTTAATTAATCCATCTTTATGGACTAAAACAACTAATAACATTGGGAATTAAAACACATTTGATTGCATTCCGTTATCAAACATAGTCAATGTTCGCTCTGAAGACATTTCCAGCACAACAGGGTCAGGGGGTGTGTGAATCAGTGCCGGCTGGATAGATGGCAAGGGGGGGGGGGGGTGGGGGGGGGGGGGGGGGGGGGTGGGGGAGGGGGGTTGGTTGAGAAGGCAATCGGTGTGGAATGGATGGATTGAGGCAGGTGCATTAGTACGTGTTGGTTGGAGTATGTAACATTGTGTGGGGAAGCACGGGGACGTCAGTGGTGTTGAATGGGGGGGGGGGGTGGTCAGTACAGGATGGAGGGGGGGGGATTAGTACAGGATGAATGGAGGGATCAGTACAGGATGAATGGGGGGGGGGTAGAAAAAATGCTGGAGAAATTCATCGGGTGAGGCAGCATCTATGGAGCGAAGGAAATAGGCAACGTTTTGGGTCGAGACCCTTCAGACTGATCCCCCCCATTCTCTTGAATGGGGGTAACAGCACAGGATGGATGGGGGGGGGGGGGGTCAGCACAGGATGATGAATGGGGGGGGGGGTCATGACAGTGTGGATCGGAGGGTCTGTGCAGGATGAATGGAAGATCCAGCACAGGATGAATGAGGGTTCAGTACAGGATGAATGAGGGGTTCAGTACAGGATGAATGAGGGGTTCAGTAAAATATGAATGGAGAGATCACCACAGGATGGATGGGGGGGGGGGGGATCGGTGCAGGGTAAATGGAGGTGGGTCAGTACGGGATGATTGAGAGGATGAGCGCAGTATGAAATGGGGGGTGGAGAAGTGCAGGATGGATGGGAAGGTGGGTCAGTACAGGATGAATTAAGGGACCAGTGTAGGATGGGGATGGGGGGTGGCAGGAGAATCAATGCGAGGTGGGTAGGGTGATGAATAGATTTTGGGGGGGGGGGGGGGGGGAGCACAGGGAATGTCAGTGAGGACTGAATAGAGGAGGGAATGGGGATCTGTGCGGGATGGAGAGGGGTCCCACGATAAGAGGGGGGAGAGGGGAGAGGGGAGAGGGGGAAAGAAGGGGGAGAGGGGAGAGAGGGCGAGAGGGCGAGGGGGGCAGAGGGGCAGAGGGGGCAGAGGGGGAGGGGGGAGAGTGGGAGGGGAGGTGCGGGGCAGGGGAGGTGGGGGCAGGGGGAGAATGCGGGGCAGGGGAGGCGAGGGGCAAGGGGAGGAGAGGGGCAGGGGAGGTGAGGGGCAGGGGAGGTGAGGGGCAGGGGAGGTGAGGGGCCAAGCGGTGCAGCCGACAGGTAGGTGCGGGGCCGAGCGGTGTAGCTATAGGATTTTTGGTGCAGTTGCTTCAGTCGGCGGAAGGAGGCCTCCACCTCCCTCTCCCTCCCTCTCTCTCGCCACATCCCTCCTCCCGGCCTCGGCGTGCGACAGGGGTTGTATTGAAAGTGCCGTTAACGGGTTTGTAGGCAGCGGCCGTTATCAGGGCGATAGCGGCCGCTACCTGCAAATCAAAAGATACTGCTGGAAATCCATCAACTGCGCTTTCAAAACAACGCCTCTCGCACGCCGAGGCCGGGAGGAGGGAGGGAGGGAGAGGGAGGTCTCCTTCCGCCGGGCGGGGTGCGGGAGGAGGAGGCGGTAGAGCGGCTGTCGCGGCCGCTGCTGCTGCTGTTCGGGGCCCGTTATTCGCTCCGACCCTTCATCACCACGCACCTGGTATCTTTGCCCCGCAATCAAAGATACTAGAGGAATACAGCCACCGCCGTTGGCACGAAACGTCACGCTCCTATTCTCCAGAGATGCTGCCTGACCCGCGGAGTTACTCCAGTTTTTTGTGTCTATCGGTATAAACCAGTATTTGCTTGCCAAGCCGGGCAAAATGAGTCGGCGTTTAGGTTGCCCAGCGGCACTTTGGGTGGTCATTGGCACCCGGGCAACCGCTAATTTCGAGTCCTGGTAAATAAACAAGCTATTTTTGTGCGACTTGCGTTTCTTGACCCATGCTCAAAAGATGCGGCTTCGTGTGACAGAAAATTGCGACGCACCGTTTTCTTGTACTGGAACCTCCCATTCCTCGGAAACCTGGGGGTTACCTGTTCAAAGCATTGACTTGAATGACAGAAATCAAATCAGCAAGGTCTGTGTGTTCAACAGATGCATTTTTTAGAATTCATAAACAGGAGTCACGCAACTGCTGTGTATACTTACCCAATGAGTTTCATCATTAAACTTTCAACTGTTGCAGATAATAGATGCAGATAATGAAGTGCTGCAGCTGTTATTTACCAAATCGGTTTGCAACCGAAAATATATATAATTAGAACGATATTTTCTGTACTGCCTTCTATGTTTCAAGAACGTTGAGTGCAAATTCTAAGCTCAGCCCTCTGTGCTTTCAAGAATAATCGCACCCTAAACATTATTTCCAGTTTTATTCTGGTTTCTATCAGCTCTTACATTCATTATGGTTAAGGGCCTGCCCAGTTGGGCGAACTAATCCGCGAGCCCAGAAGAGTGCCTTCGACCTTCAAGAGAATGGGGGGAGAGAAGGGGGGGGGGGGGGGGAGACACTTTAAAAAAGTTTTATATAGTTTAGCCGGCATTTTACCCAAAGATCCTATAGCAAGCAAGATCGATCACTCGACGAAAAAGACGTAGTACGGTCATGGGCAGATTCATGGGTAATTTTCGGCCCCATTCCGGTAAACCGGCTTCTGTCTCCACACCGAAGATCCCACAGGATAATAGTGCGGAGACGGAAGCCAGTTACGGAAACACCCTCGTAAAAATAAAAGTTATTTGGTAAAAATCTCCTCATTTTCAGAATTTTAATTTATTAACACAAACTGTTCCCCCGCAACGTTGATTACACTGCGGGTCGGGTCGGGTTACGGAAATGGATGAAAAAATGGCCCACATTCCACTCCGTTGCGCACTACACGTCAGCCCATTGCATTTATAAGGAGTGATCTACCTTGCTCCGCTATAGGATCGTTGATTTTATCTACCGGTAGGGCTTCCTAGGTCGTGAAGCTCCAATGAGCCAATCAAAATGCCCAGTCAGCGAAGGAAATGGCCTACGGCTGCCCTCGAGTGCCTGTAAGTAAATAGCTACCCCACTCCACTGTACTACGAGTGAGAAAGACCCATGCGGACCAAATACTACTCGCGGAAAATTTTTCAATATGTTGAAAATGTTTCCGCAACCTTCGTTAAGGTCGCGAGTAAGCGGGAACCTCCCTTGAGCATGAAGGAGAGTTCCAGCCACCTCATATGACCTCCTAGGACCTCGTGTCGAGCATGCTGCGAGTTTGAGTCACGGCAAACTCGCCTAAACTCGCAGCAGAGGTCGCCCAAGTGGGACAGCCCCTTTACTCATATGATAGGCTTAACATGTTAAAAATAAATCAAAATCAAAGAGCAACACAGGCTCAGAATAAAATTGTGAACTCCAACTGTTGTTTTGTTTAAATTGTTGATCAAGATGATGATTTAAAACTATAATGAAATAAAAAGGAAATTTTAATTCTGCATGACATCATCTGAAAGCAAATACATTGATACATATACATATTCTATTTCATAGAGTCATAGACTCTAGAGTCATAGAGTAATATAGTGTGGAAACAGGCCCTTTGGCCCAACTTGCCCACACTGGCCAACAAGTCCCAGCTACACTAGTCCCACCTGCCCATGTTTGGTCCATATCCCTCCAAACCTGTCCTATCCATGTACCTGTCCAACGGTTTCTTAAATGTTGGAATAGTCCCTGCTTCAACTACCTCCTCTGGCAGCTTGTTTCCTACCACCACCACCCTTTTGCGTGAAAAAGATCAGCCCTCATGATTTTATGAATAATTTATTGGCCAAATATGTACACGTACAAGGAATTTGCCATGGTGCTCCGCTCGCAAGAATAACACGACATACAGTAACAATTAAGAATGACACATAAAACATTATTAATAAAACATTATAGTTTTAAAAATGTCAATGAAATAAAATACCAGAGCAAAAGGAGGCTACAGACGTTTGGTTATTGAGCAGAGAAAAAAAAAAGCTGTTTTTATGTCTGGCTGTGGCGGCTTTGACAGTCCAGAGTCGCCTTCCAGAGGGAAGTGATTCAAAGGGTTTGTGGCCAGGGTGAAAGGGATCAGAGATAATCTTTCCCGCTCGCTCCCTGGCCCTTGCAGTGCACAGTTCGTCAATGGAGGGGGGGGGTGGGGGGGGGGGGGGGGGGGGGGGGGGGGGGGGGGGGGGGGGGGGGGGGGGGGGGGGGGGGGAGGTTGCAGCCAACAACCTTCTCAACTGATCGGATGATTCGCTGCAGCCTCCGGATGTCATGCTTGGTGGCTGAGCCAAACCAGACCATGATGGAGAACACCTCTACAAGATCACCCCTCAACCTCCTGTGCTCCAAGGAATAGAGTCCCAGCCTACTCAACCTCTCCCTATAGCAACTGCAACATGACCTCCCAACGTCTATACTCAATACTCTGACTGATGAAAGCCAGTGTGCCAAATGTGCCTTCGACCACCCTATCTACATGCGACTCCACCTTCAAGGAACTATGCAACTGCACTCCTAGATCCCATCTGCTCTACAATGCTGCTCAGAGCCCTACCATTCACTGTGTAGGTCCAGCCCATGTTGGACTTAAAACCTTTCCTATCTACTCCCACAGCTACCTGGAAAACATCCACTACAAACCCACTGACTCCCACAGCTACCTGGAAAAAAATCCACTGACACCCTCCTCCGCCTAGCGGAGTTGGTCCTTACCCTCAATAACTTCTCTTTTGATTCCTCCCATTTCCTCCAAACGCAAGGCGTAGCTATGGGCACACGCATGGGCCCCAGCTACGCTTGCCTCTTCGTTGGGTACGTCGAACAATCCTTGTTCTCGGCGTACCAGGACCCCATCCCCGACCTCTACCTCTGTTACATCGACGACTGCTTTGGTGTCACCTCCTGCACCCACACACAACTGACTGACTTCATTCATTTCACCACCAACTTCCATCCGGCACTCAAATACACTTGGACCATTTCTGACATTTCCCTACCATTCCTTGACCTCACCATCTCTATTGCAGGTGATACACTCCTGACCGACATCCACTACAAACCCACTGACTCCCACAGCTACCTGGACTACTCTTCCTCCCACCCTGCTTCCTGTAAGGACTCCATCCCCTATTCCCAATTCCTTCGTCTACGCCGCATCTGCTCCCAGGATGAGGTGTTCCACACCAGGTCATCACAAATGGCCTTATTCTTCAGAGAATGGGGATTCCCCTCCCCCACTATTGATGAGGCTCGCACCAGGGTCTCCTCCATACGCCGCAACACTGCCCTCTCTCCCCATTCCCCCACTCGCAAACAGGGCAGAGTCCCCCTGGTCCTCACCTTTCACCCCACCAGCCGGCAAATAAAACAGATAGTCCTCCGCCAGTTTCCCCACCTCCAACGTGACCCCTCCACTCGCCACATCTTCCCATCTCCCCCCCTGTCTGCCTTCCGCAAAGACCGCTCCCTCCTGCAACTCCCTTATCAATTCTTCCCTCCCCTCCCGCTCTACCCCTTCCCCGGGCCCTTTCCCTTACAACCGCAAGAAATGCAACACCTGTCCCTTCACCTCCCCCCTCCACTCCTTTCAGCGACCCAAGCAGTCCTTCCAGGTCTGACAGAGGTTCACCTGCACCTCCTCCAACCTCATCTACTGCATCCGCTGCTCCAGATGCCAGATGATCTATATCGGTGAGACCAAGCGGAGGCTTGGCGATCATTTCGCCGAACACCTCCGCTCGGTCCACAAAAACCAACCCGACCTCCCGGTGGCTCAGCACTTCAACTCCCCCTCCCATTCCGTATCCGACCTCTCGGTCCTGGGCCTCCTCCACGGCCAGAGTGAGCAACACTGCAAGTTGGAGGAACAGCACCTCATATTCCGCTTGGGGAGTCTGTATCCTTTGGGCATGAACATTGAATTTTCTCAATTCTGTTAGCCCTTGCTGTCTCCTCCCCTTCCCACCTCTCCCTCAGCCCTCGGGCCCTGGCATTCCCTCTATCTCTATCTCCCTTCCCCACCCTAGTCGCACTAGCTTCTCATTTTCACACCACAAACAGCTTACAATGGCCCGTTCCCTTTATCATCGTTAGTTTTTTGCATATCTTTCATTCATTGTTCTTTATCTCTCCACATCACTGTCTATATCTCTCGTTTCCCTGATCCCTGACCAGTCTGAAGAAGGGTCTCGACCCGAAACGTCGCCCATCTCCTTCGCCTCTTAGATGCTGCTGCACCCGCTGAGTTTCTCCAGCTTTTTGTGTAACCCTCGATTCTCCAGCATCTGCAGTTTCTTCGTTAACACCTTTCCTATCCAACCTTGCCTTTTTTAACGCGTTTCATCGATAAATGTTATCGATACCTGTTGTCTTGCCAGTACTTGTGCAAAGCAAGAAATACCTTTGAGTGGTGGAAAGGATTGACTCAAGATGCAGTCACAGTCTATAATGTTATAATATTTCTGTGTGTTCATGCAACACGTGGTTTCCCTGGTGCTCACCCAGTTAACGTTTTCTTCCACTGTGCAGAGGACAGATATTACCACCAGCAGATAACAGATAGCGCAAAATAAATTCAGCCCAGCACAATATATGCAAATGACCAATCATGTCACCATTCTTTCTTAATCTTGTGGTAATAGAAACAAAGTTGACAAACCGATCAGCAGTATTTGATTAGGGGTCTGTGAAACAAAACTTGTTTCAACTGGTCGTACCATCACAAAGATATTTACAGAAAGGATAAATGACTTTGCCAAGGTTTTATTTGTATGTTGAATCTTCTGCTGAGGGATGGGCTGCACTAGAATGAAGATACATATAGTTCTGAACAGGAATCAGCTCCACTCAGCAAATGCGAGAAAAATCTGCGAGTAAAGATAGCTGGTTTTTCTTGTTAATTTTGATAGAACGCAGGCACCAGTGACAGGACTTCTTGACCAACCCTAAATAGCCGTTAAAAAACAATGAGCAAACTTTTTGGACTATTGCAGTCCTTATTACCAAGGAACTTCAACGCCATTGTTTAGTAGAGAATTCTAGGAATGTCAATGTTGCATCAATGAAGAAATAATGATACGTCCAAGATAATGTGAAACTTGTGGGAATACTTGCAGCTGGTAACATTCCCAGAAACCCCCCCCCCATCTCCCTGTACCTCTTACTTGTCCTTCTGGATAGTGATTGTTATGGACTTGGGAAATACTTTGGAAGTAGCAGTGGTGAGTTGCACCATAAGATGGCTGTTGATTAAGACTGGTGGAGGGAGTGAATTTTTATTGTGGACTATCTTTGCAGTCCAACAATGCTCACAAATAGTGTTAAGCTACATAAGTGTTGTGGGAATGATACAAGGAGAGTATTCCATTCCCCTCCTGAATTTCACTGTTCCGTTGTCGATACATATGACAATTAAACACTCTTGACTTGACAAACCGGTTGTTCACGACAGGATGCGAAAGTTCATATCAGCTACTTTTGTAATGAAGAGAGAGACTGCAGAAGTGCCTGGGTCTGGTCTCCTTGTGTACTTAAACTGAATGGGCCACCTTCTTCAAGTCCAGATTGCAACCTTTCTGACTGACGGCAGTCCCCTCCAACTCTGATGATTAAGACACCAATAAATAGAGCTAGGGAGAGGATTTTCTTTTGTTTATTTCAAGGATCTTGGCATCATTAGTGGCCTGTCCCACAAGCATGCGACTCCATGCGGTGAGCGCAACCAAACTGGAAGCGGGGTCCGTGCGGAGGTCGGGTGATCCCTGTACAGGGCCGATCCCACCAGCATGCGCCTGCATGCGGCGAGCGCGACCAAACCGGCAGTAGGGGCCGCGCGGAGGTCGGGTGAGTGGCGCGAAGTTGGAGCGAAGTCCACAAGGTAAGAGGGACACACAGAGAGGGGCACGGAGGCACACAGAGAGAGGGCCACGGAGCCACACACAGAGAGGGTCACGGAGGCACGACGTCGAGCGCTTCGAGGCGACTGCGGGCCCACAGGCCGTTGCCGTGCGGAATATTTGAACAGTCACTTTTTCTGAGCCCCGCACGATGTCGGGACCAGCTCCGCACGGCTCCGGCGATCGAAGTGGGATCGGCCCCGCGAGGCCGGACGGCTGAAGCGACCACGTTAGGTCGCGCTCACCGCATGGAGTCGCGGGCCCTTTAGCAAAGCTATTGTTTATTGAGAAGGTGGTGTCCATCTAGGTTTTTGAGTAACAGCAGTCCGTTTGGTGAATGCATGCAAGGACGCATGCTTCCAGGGGAAAATACTGACAAGCAAACTACCTTTTAGCTCCTTAAAACTAATAATGGAGGACTTACAATGAGTGTCAACCAAAGGAAGCTGGCTATGGTAGCTCTTATATTTCAAAAGTCATCAAGGACTTTGCAAATATTAGGACGCTAGATTTTGTACCTATACTAATAGGTTTGTTCAGCAGACAAAACCACTGCCTCTGTGATTAGACACGTAACCAATTATTTTGTCATAGAATAATATAGGAATTATGATAGCAAATTAATGCAGATAGAACTGCTTGAAATATGAAAACGTCAATTAATATTCATGGTAGACACAAAATGCTGGAGTAACTCAGCGGGACAGGAAGAGAGAAGGAATGGGCGACGTTTCGGGTCGAGACCCTTCTTCACACTGATGTCAGGGGACTGCGCGGGATAAAGATAGAATGTAGTTGGAGACAGTAAGACTGGTGGGAGAACTGGGAAGGGAGAGAGAGGGAAACCAAGGGATATTTAATGTTACATACTGTTGGGGTGTAAACTACCCAAGCAAAATATGAAGGTAGACAAAAACACTGGAGAAATTCAGCGGGTGTGACAGCATCCATGGCACGAAAGAATAGACAACGTTTCAGGTCGAGTCCCCTCTTCAGAATATGAAGTGCTGTTCCTCCAATTTGCACTGGGCCTTACTCTGACAATGGAGGCGGCCCAGGACAGAAAGGTCCGATTGGGAATGGGAGGGAGTGTCGAGTGCTGAGCAACCAGAAGATCAGTTAAGTTAAGATGGACTGAGTGGATGTTTTAGCGAAACGATCGCCGAGCCTGTGCTTGCTCTCGCCTATGTAGAGAAGTTGACACCTGGAACAGCGGGATACAGTAGATGGGTTTGGAGGAGGTGCAAGTGAACCACTGCCTCACCTGGAAAGACTGTCGGGGTCCTTGGATGGAGTCGAGGGGGGAGGTAAAGGGACAGATGTTGCATCTCCTGCGGTTGCAGGGGAAAGTGCCTGGGAAGGGGTTGGTTTGGGTGGGGCAGAGTTGACCAGGGATTAATATTCATGTGTTTGGCGATGTTGCTTATGGAAATGGACAGCAAGAACTGCTTGTTCTAATGATCCTACAGCATCATTTGAAATTTCCACTCATGTAGGAAGCCAGAGCTCCCCTGAGCTCAACCCAAACAAAGCAGTTCTCCATTAAAGTGCCAACCTTGATTATGCACTCTAGTCCACTGGGTCATGAACTCTCAGGCTTGCATCTAAAAGAAGAAAGCAATGCTCACCAATTAGACAATGCATACGGGGTTATTAATTTTCTGACAAAAGGAGGCAAACTCCAACCTAACATCCAAAATGCTAACTGCTGAGAAGCATATAACAATTTAGACCATTTGAGTCTGGTCCACTTTCTCTTAAATGTTTAAATCGATTCTGCCTCCAACTTCTGCTGGAAGCTCATTCCACACAGACCCTCTGAGTAAAGTTCCCCTCACGTTACCCCGAAAAACTCCATGCCCTCTTGTTTGAACTACCCTCAATGGGGAAAAATGTATCCACGTCAACTCTGTCTATCCCCAGAAATCAAGTCCCCCTTAACCTTCTGCGCTCCAAAGAATAAAGACCTAACCTTCTGCGCTCCAAAGAATAAAGACCTAAAGATCTAGAAATTGTGAACTTTTGTTCCCTAGTTCTACATCCCACCCCCTACGGCATTAAGCTTTGTACACGTACTGTGATGAAAAAGCCTCTACCCCTTGCAAATGAGCTACCTTTTAGCTCCATTTTCAAATAGAATGGAGTAGATTCAAGCATAAACTTGTACAGTGGGAAAAAACATCACACAGTACAGTGGGGAAAAAACATTACAGGTAACCATGACAATGTCCCTTTTTCCAGTCACATTACTGCATCACTAGTTACCTACCTGTGGCTGATCCTTGGAACAAGGAGTGGGAAGGGATTTGGTTAGAATGTACAAGATTAGATTATTTAGATGGGGTAAACAGAAGATGTTCCCATTTGTTGACGTCTAAAAGGCTGGGAACACAGAATATGTACAAGAAGAATGTGGAAAAATAAACATTCAATTCAGACCAATTGGCGTCTGGAATTCATTGCTTGTGAAGGCGATGAAAAGAATAACCAATTCCTCAAAAGGGAACTGAATACGCACTTGATATGGATAAATGTAACAGGGTTTTAGGAAATTGAAGAGTTGGGGCTGACAAGATGGCTCTGCTAGAAATCAGCATAAACTCAAGAGACAAATGGCTTCCCTCCATGCCATAACAATTCTATCCATCTTTTCCAATACCTTTACGTAACAAAAATAAATCATTCTAATAATGTCAGCTAGCCTAACGTCCACAGAGTTACGATGCAGACCATCAGCAACTTCCAATTTCTATGCATGTGGAAAATGTTTCTGAATGGGCTACATTTTTTTTTAAAACAGTTCTGGAGTTCCCCACCAGCTCTTTTGCATGTCTGATCAATAACATGGAATAAAGTAGGAGATCATTTGCCCTGTTAGCAGAGCTGTTTCATTCATTCCAACACCTCACACTTTCACCATGGCTGCACAAATAATTTCCCCTTTAAATATTTACTAATCCCCTTTCAAGTATTATTAAATATATTCCCCTCAGCCTTTCAGGAACAGTAGATTGACGGAGAAAAAACAAGCTTAAGTTAACATTGGTTATTTTGCTGATCACTTCAGATTATCAAACCACTCTTCTATTAAATCTCGATTTAACATTCTTTGTTGCAACAAAAATATTCCAGTTTCTCCAATCTCTCCAAATAACCAACATTTCTTACACCTGCAGCCTCAAATCCTTTAAAAAAAAGCATCCATCTTAACTCAAGGGAATACAACGCATCAATGCAGTCTACCCATACAATTAAAGTCCTGACATTATCATGAGTCAAGAGTGTTTATTATGATACCTCCAGTCAAATAGGTGTTGTGTAACCAATATATTTGCAAATTAAGGGAATGCCAAAATTAAAACAGACATTTGAAGAAGGTTACACGGCAGCTGTAGCTGGAACACAATGATCAGCAGTTTAAGAAAAGCAGAGCAGTCTCTCATGGAGCAAGCAAACCATTCCAAGATCCACCAGCCTGGTGGATCTTGATGCATTCAAACATCCTGATGCAGCGTTATACAAACACCCACTCTCAACCCAACATTCAGATGTACTACACACCAGCTGTTGAATGAAAGTCCATTAATTTCAACTTCACAATAAAAAATATGCCACATCCCTAATGATCTGATATTGTTCACATCTATTTTAGTCCAAAACGGTGAGTTTACTTTTGCATCCGTGATAAAAATTATTTGTTGAGCACGACACACGTGTTGTCTCTGAATTGCCACTCATTTCAAGAAGTAATTAGTTAGGTTTTGGGTTTTTTGAGGCCTATAAAAGTACAGGTTGTAACCACACTTTACAAATTCATCAGAAACCAATACCAAAAGCACTGGATTTCCCCCTAAAAAGAAATATCAAGCACTGAACCGTTAAATCTTATAAACGCGGCTAAAAATGCAATCAAATCAAGAATCAGTTATTTTGACATTTTTCTCTCATTCCGTTCTACAATCAATAGTTAGATAACATTATCTTGTCCCAGCTGCCCACATCCATACAAAAATCCAGAGAACATGTGCAGGATATTTGGATCTTTGCTGAGCCTAATGTTGATTTGAATCCACAATGTGTATATCTTTTAACCGATCATTGGATAGCAATAGGAATTAACCAAGTCCTCTTCTGGAAATTGGGGCTGATATTTGGACTCCAATTGTCTGCAAATTAAACAAAATATGGAATCAGGAACCCTATTGGCTTTAAAAACTAGAAAGTGGGGGGGTGGGGTGTGGTGGAGTCAACAACGTGGACGCATATCTGTGCAGCTAATAGGATAGCGTAGGAAAGGTCACGTTTAAACTAACAGGGCAGGGGGGTGGCACCCAATGCAAGGAGACAGAGGGACGTAAAAAGAGGACAGAAGCAAAAGGTAGGAGATAAGAAAAACTAACCTGTGCCTTAATGTGAGAAACATTCAAAATAAGGTGGATTAATTGAATGTGCAGCTAGTAGTTAAGAGATAAGATATAGTTGGAATTACGGAAACATGGCTCCAGGGTGACCAAGGCTGGGAGCTAAACATGCAGGGGTATTCAATATTCAGGAAGGATGGACAGAAAGGAAGAGGAGGCGGGTGATATTGCTTGTTAAAGAGGAGATTAATGCAATAGCAAGGAGAGACATTAGCTTGGATGCTGTAGAATTGGTATGGATAGAACGGCGAAATAGCCAAGGGCAGAAAGCGCTTGTTGGAGTGATATACAGACCACCAAACAGCAGTAGGGAGGTTGGGAATAGCATCAAGCAGGAAATTAGGGATGCGTGTAACAAAGGTACGGCAGTTATCAAGGGTGACTTTAATCTACATTAATTTAGCAACGCTAATACGGGATGGGTTTTATCTGGGATGTGACTGTCTTATGAAGAAAGACTGGAAAGGTTTATACTCTCTGGAATTTAGGTGATTAGAGGGGATATAGAAACTTACAAATTCCTTAATCTACCAAGTCCAGGACAAGGGGTCACAGCTTAAGGATAGGGGGCAGACCAAGATTGAGTGGTGAGTCTCTGGAAACTCTCTGCCCACAAGAGGGTAGTTGAGGCCAGTTCATTGGCTATATTTAGAGTGAGTTGGATTGTGGAGGATCAGAGGGTATGGAGAGAAGGCAGGTAGGATACTGAGATGATCAGCCATGATCATATTGAAAGGCTCGAAGGGCTGAATGGCCTACTCCTGGGTTTTCTATGTTTATAAACCAATATGTAGAGGAACTGACTAGAGGGCAGACTGTTGGAACTGAAGGCAGATAAATCCCCAGGGCCTGATGGTCTGCATCCCAGAGTACTCAAGGAGGTGGCCCTAGAAATCGTGGATGCATTGGTGATCATTTTTCAATGTTCTCGCAACTCCGGATCAGTTCCTGTGGACTGGAGGGTAGCCAATGCAATAGCACTTTTAAGAAAGGAGGGAGAGAGAAAATGGGAAATTATAAACCAGTTAGCCTTACATCGGTAGTGGGGAAGATGGTGGTCGATTATTAAACATGTTATAGCAGCGCATTTGGAAAGCAGTGACAGGATCGGTCAAAGTCAGCATGGATTTATGAAGGGGAAATCATGCGTGACTAATCTTCTGGAATTTTTTGAGGATGTAACAGGTAGAGTATGGAGAGCCAGTGGATGTGGTGTATCTGGGCTTTTAAAAAGCCTTCAGCAAGGTCCCACACAAGAGATTAGTGGGCAAAATTAGAGCACGATATTGGGGGTAGGGTATTGATATGGATAAAGAACTGGTTGGCAGACAGGAAGCAAAGAGTAGGAATTAACGGGTCCTTTTCAGAATGGCAGGCAGTGCCTAGTGGGGTGCCGCAAGGCTGGGACCCCAGTTGCTTACAATATATATTAACGATTTAGACGAGGGAATTAAATGTAACATCTCTAAGTTTGCGGATTACACAAAGCTGGGTGGTAGTTTGAACTGCGAGCAGGATGCTACTAGGCTGCAGGGTGACTTGGATAGGTTGGGTGAGTGGGCAGAAGCATGGCCGATGCAGTATAATGTGCATAAATGTGAGGTTATCCACTTTGGTGGCATGAACAGCAAGGCAGATTATTATCTGAATGGCGGCAGATTAGGAGAAGGGGAGGTGCAACGAGATCTGGGTATGCTTGTACATCAGTCACTGAAAGTAAGCATGCAGGTACAGCAGGCAGTGAAGAAAGCCAATGCATGTTGGCCTTCATTGCAAGAGCATTTGAGTTTAGGAGCAAGGAGGTCCTACTGCAGTTGTACAGGGTCCTGATGAGACCGCACCTGGAGTATTGTGTGCAATTTTTGTCTCCTAATTTGAGGAAGGACATTCTTGCTGTTGAGGGAGTGCAGCGTAGGTTCACCAGGTTAATTCCCGGGATGGCGGGCTGACGTATGATGAAATAATGGGTCAACTGGGCTTGTATTCGCTGAAATTTAGATGGATGAGAGGGGGTCCTATAGAAACATATACAATTCTTAGAGGTTTGGAAAGGATATATGGAGGATAAATGTTCCCGATGTTGGGGGAGTCCAGAACCAGGGGCCACAGTTTAAGAATAAGGGGTAGGTCATTTAGGACTGAGATGAGGAAAAACCTTTTCACCCAGAGAGTTGTGAATCTGTGGAATTCTCTGCCACAGAAGGCAGTGGAGGCCAATTCACTGGATGTTTTCAATAGAGAGTTTGATTTAACTCTTAGTGCTAAGAGAATCAAGGGATAAGAGGAAAAAGCCAGAATGGTGTACTGATTTTGGGTGATCAGCGGTGCTGGCTCGAAGGACCGAATGGCTTACTCCTGCACCTAATTTCTATGTTTCTATGATGTTAACGGAATAAGCATGGAAAGGCATTGTAAGAGTTGGTAAAAGTTAATACGCAGCATTGATTTCTGATTTCTCTTCTGTACGCGGAATATCTCACTGCAAGAAATTGACTGCAGTCTACAATGCTTAGCGAAAGTTACCAACTTTTTCAAAACAGGAGTATCTGCAGTAACATGCAATGAGATTGGGATTATGGAGCAGATTCAGATTTGAACGGATGGATAAACAGGCCCTTCGGCCCAGCTTGCCCACACCGGCTGACATGTCCCTGCGACACTAGATCCACCTGCCACGTTTGGTCCATGTCCCTACAAACCTGTCCTATCATATCTGTCCAACTGTTTCTTAAATATTGGGATAGTCCCTGCCGCAACACTCTCCTCTGGCAGCTTGTTCCATACACCTACCATCCTTTGTGTGAAAAAGTTACCCCTCAGATTCCTTTTCCCCTTCACCTTAAACCTATGTCCTCTGGTCCTCGATTCACCTAATCTGGGCAAGAGACTCTAGCATCTAGAGTGCATCTAGACGATCTATTCCTCTCATGAATTTATACATGATTGATAAATGACCGAACAGCATCAGCTGCAGGTAGAAGTGCTGGTGCAAATAAAAGTATACATAATCTAAATGTACAGCGATTGATCATGGATGGAAGCATGTGCCAGATAGGAGCTGGGGAATTATACATATCTATAAATTTGTGAACTTAGACAAGCAGGCAAAGGAGGTAGTTGAGGCAGGAACTATAACAGCATTTAAAAGACACAAATGGATATATGGCCAGGAAAGGTTTAGAGACCTATGGGCCAAATGCAGGCACATAGGACTAGTTTAACTAACTGGTTGGCATGGATGTGTTGGACCGATGGTCTGGTTTATGACTATATCTCTGTCACGGCACTGCTCAGAATTTCTTATGGAGAACATAAAATTCACATAGCTTAACTTGGCAACTGCAAAACATTCAAAAGATATTAACAGATACTTAACAAATTCAAAGAACTACTGAGTTTAAATACCAGTGACAACATTTAATAGAATTATTCAGAAAACAATTATTTGGAATATTTCTCAACTGTTCAAGGAGCTTGGAAGAGAAAGGGACATTGGAGATCAGATGGTAGGCTAACATGGGCATTTTTGTTAGTGGAGGAGTGATGATGGCAGATTGGAAGGAAAATTAATATCCGAAAAAACAAGAGCATATCAGCTAACGTAGGAGGTAAGGAGGAATGTTATGTGATAATTTGCTTAGTAGCAGATATTATCAATAGGTAGGACATAGGCAATTGTGAGGTATTATTGTTAAATTGGAATCTTTCTTGTGAAAGTGTTTTGGTATGTTTATTGCAATTGTCGTTTTATAGGTGTGATTTTATGAAAGCTTGGTGCTTAAAATTGTTTAAGTATTTCGTGGCGTTATTGGATCAACTTAGGGTTGATTGCATGCATGAACCAAAATTAGAAAATCTGTAGTCAATCAGCACAAGAAAACCCAGAGGGCAGAATAAACAAAAGACGCGTATCATTCTACAGCAGGGGTCAGCAACCTACGGCCCACGGGCCGAATGCGACCCGTAACCCGAAATCAACCGGCCCGCAGGCGGATTTTTTGCCCCGTAATCATCCGGCCCAAGCGACGGCTGGGCGTCGAGCTCTGGCTGTACCGCATCCTGCACGGGTGCGCACCTTCTGCGAACCCGTTTAAGAAAGAACTGCAGATGCTGGAACAATCGACGGTAGACAAAAATGCTGGAGAAACTCAGCGGGTGAGACATGCAAGGATTGCACGAGGCTGCCTCACCCGCTGAGTTTCTCCAGCATTTTTGTCTACTTTCTGTGAACACGTGATTTGATGCCTGCCTTCTGGGGCGGGATCCATGTGTACACGTGATAAATGTGGCCCGCCATACGCTCACAGACATGCGTCCTGGCCCCAATGCAGAACAAGGTTGTTGACCCCTGTTCTACAGCATTAGTCCTATTCTAGTCCTATACAGAATTACAGCACTATATTAAATAAACATATACGGTGGTTCATTCTGTCTGAGCCAACATTTTTCTCTAACTTTAATTCCATTCTTTTGGCCTGCTCTATCGATAGGTACAAAGATGTGGGTCAGTTTAATAAAGTGTTTCCTTAGACTTCACTTTAGCAGGTTGTCCTATGGAATTCTGCACAGTTTGGTCTTTAATTCTTTATATGTTTATTTTGATCCTGTTTTGTCTAGACCAACAGCAAACTTAATTTACATCAGAAGAAGCCTTCATAATCTTTATCCCAGAAAATCAAAGTGGCTGGAATTTGAGTGTTATTACCCCCCCCCCCCCCCCCCCCCCCCAATAACACTCCGATAAAAAAGAGTATATAGAATGCAGAAAAATGAAAATAACCTACTTAAATTCCTTTAAAGTATTGTATTCATAAGTAGTTATGTTATCATCAGTGGAGCTGACAAGATATCACACATCATAAAGCTGTGATGTTACTGGTGTGCCATCCAATTTATAACTAAACCAAATAATTTAAACAAATTCCCATGTTAATACTCCCAGTATATTTCCCCAAATTGTCTCTACCCTCCCAACTGTTTGGAAGATAAAGACTCACATTGATCGGATAGCTCTGAATTGCTTCATGGAAGTTTAATGTTTTGGCTGGCATAATGAAGGAAGGGGTGGGGGTGGGGAAGCTCTGAAGTATTTGCATGAATTGCAGGATAATTATTCCCCATCATAGCAACTGCACACCAATACAACTACTATTTCCACCAGTTAACTGAGAATGGAAACAGGAAGCAAAAAGAGTAGGAGTAAACGGGTCCTTTTCAATGGCAGGCAGTAACTAGTTGAATAACTGTATAATTTCCAGTGGGCTGGAGATGCCATTTAAATTGGCCGATTAGGAAAAGGGGAATCCATCAGGTGCAGCAGGATGAAAAAAGCGTTTGTCAGGGTCTACCCCTCCAAATCTACATTTGTTGTTTCCTGTTTGGATGTCAACTGATCATAGACTCACATTAGATCGATGTTGGGGATCCAGCAAAGGGTCACCGAATTGCTTCACACAGAGAGTGGTGATGGAAGTTTACTTGTGGATGTGGCCCTTGTGTTCAGAGGGTTGGCTGGATACTATTCATGAAACATAGAAAAAGGTGGAAGCCCATTCAGAAGGGGTGGGTACCTGACCCTCTGATCCCCTTAACAAGCTCATCCAACTCACTCTTAAATATATCTGAACTGGCCTCAACTACCCTCTGTGGCAGAGAGTTCCAGAGACTCACCACTCTCGATTTGGAAGGATAGATCCCCTCTTAATCTCCTAAATTTTATTCCTTTCCATCCTTAGCAACCTTCTCTGCACGCCAATAATGTCCTTCCTCAGATGCAACTGCATTACTATTTCCAGGGCTGCCTATGCACCCAATGTTTCTAGTTAACTTTACAATGACCAAGCTCACACATGGAAGTTTCCCAACCTTTGACACACTCACTGCCAAAGAACATTATCATCAGAAAAAAAAAGTAAAATTCTTTAACTTTACTCTTTGTTTACAAGCCCTTGTGTTGCATTACACATCACTGACCTAATACAAATAAGTTTTTGAATAAAATTTTAAGTGACTTGGATATCTTACTAAATTACTTTGTTCATTGGTTTCTTATTGTCACGTGTATCAAGATACAGCAAAAAAAGGTTTTGTGTGCTATCCAGGAAAATCATGCCATACGAGTATACCAGATAGTGCAAAAGAAAAAATCTACACAGAATGCAGTATAGTGTTAAAGCCATGGAAAAAGTTCAGAAAAATAAATGCAGAGAGCACAACGACATTGATTGGAGGACAGGGAATTCATCCCTAGCATATGAGAGGCTGATTTGTGCAGTGGACTGGTCGGCTCCCTGCAGTTTTTTTGTTTAGTAAGAAAGAACTGCATATGCTGGTTTACAAAAAATGCCAAAGGACTGGAGTAACTCAGTAGATCAGGTGGCACCTCTGGATAGCAAGGACTGAAGAACAGTATTGACCCAAAATCTCACCTATCCATGTTCTACAGGGACATTGTATGACCAGCTGTTATTCCAGCAATGTGTGTATTTTCTCTGTAAATTCTTGTAGGCTTGGGCATAACAGTTACCATAACAAGCCATGTTGCAACTGTAAAGGATGCTTTCTACAGTGCATCTGCAGAAATTAGTAGGAGTTATTAAAGACAATTCAAATGTTCTTAGCCTTCTGAGAAGGTAAGAGTCATTGGTGCGTTGTCTTGGCCACAGCATTAATGTAGTTAGATCAGGACAAATTGTCAGTGAAATTTATACCCAGAAGCTTGAAGCTCTTGACCATCTCCTCTTCTGGACCATTGATGGCAACTGGGGCATGTACTACACTGAATTTCCTGGTCGGTGACCAGCTCCTTCATTTTGCCGACATTGAGCGATTGTTATCTTGACACTATGCTACTAAGGTCTCTCTCTTCTTCCTGAACTCAATCTCGTATTGTTCAACACCCGGGTCACTGTGCTGATGTAATCTTCAAACCTGTAAATGGAGTTAGAGCAGAACTTGGCTGCACAGTTGCGAGTGTACAGAGAGTATGGCAAGGGGCCGAGAATTATCCTGGAGTCTATTTTCTCGCATACCCTTACAGATCTATGGGTCAGGAAATTGAGGGTCCAGTTGTGGAGACAGTGCTGAGTCCTGGGTACAGGAATTTAAAGAAGAGTTTGATTTGGAATTATGGTATTGAAGACAGAGCTATAGTAAATAAATAAGAGGCTGGTGCAGATATTCTTGTTATCCAGATGCTAGAGAGATGAGTATAGGGTCAAACAGATGACGCCTGCTGTGGACCTTTTGCAACGGTTGGCTTTGTCAGGGTTGTTCCCAGATTTCCTCAACAGGTCGGCATCACCGGATTTGAATACCTGAGACTTGGTCTTCACTTGGGAGTGGATCTTAAAGTTCATCGTGGTTTCCAGTTGGGGAACAGTTGAATTGACTTCTTTACCATGCCTCTACAGACCACTGCATTTCAAAGTTCATCTTCCAATTTGCAACCGTCTCTATCCAGCCCTAATGCAGGGTCTCTGATACTGAGTATCAGTACTCAGGATACGGGGGTTACTGACAGTACTCAGGAACTGAGGACACTGAGTTGGATGATCAGCCATGATCATATTGAATGGCGGTGCAGGCTCAAAGGGCCGAATGGCCTGCTCCTGCACCTAATTTCTATGTTTCTATGTCTCAGCTAGATAGATCAACTATCCCCTCGCCTTCACACATGCTACTCAGCCTCCAGCAGTTTATTTAACTTTCTACCCAAACCTCACAATACAGTAGTTTACTCGAGCTCCATACTCTTCCCTTTTAACATCAAAAACATTCCTATCTAGCAACAATCTTGTGCATTCATTTGAGCAATGCCCCATGCTGTCAAACACAAGCTTTGTTTGCTCTCTCATGAATGTGCAATGGAGGATTCTGCATTAGTCTACAAAGAGTCAACTGACAGCAGCACATGACAGCAAATATAAGCCATGGAACAAAGTTCTTGGCAATGATTGTATTGGAAATGTTCTGCGACCGACACACAAAATGTTAGGATAATAAATCTCAATTCTCCAAGTAAGCTCGGAAAGCAGATCCTCTTTATTCTCAGGAAGATCTGTAGTGTTCAGGCTGATGCTGGTGAAAAGGGACAAACGTGTCCTAGCCACTGACCAGTTCATAGTTCATTGTCACATGTACCGAGGGACTGTGAAAAGCTTTCGGTTGCATGCAAACCAATCAGCGAAAAGCCAATACATGACCCCCTAAAACTAACAGCATTATCCTTCACATCAAGAATCTAATAAACCTTCATTCAAGTAGATCAGAGACAGGATAGGACCAGTCACAAACTTCCCAGTTTTCAAACACCTTCCTATCATCTACAAACCATTTAGAATAATTGCAGTGAAATATTCCACACTTACTTGGATGAGCATAGCTCCAACAATATTCATATATTTTAGCTCCAGGTGAAAAAGAACTGCTTGATTATCTGAGATTACATAAGATCCTGACTGATTGCTTATCTCCAGCATCATGTTCCTGCACCAACTGCCATAGCTTTTGAATCCATTCATATCTAAAAAACAATTATCATTGTTCTAGTGACCAAACCTCTACAACCAACGTGCAAAAAATGCCAAAGATTCTGCCGACTCAAGCTGGAATAAAAATCACGACTGACCCTTTATTTTGAGAATGTGGCATGCCAGCCCGGGAAATTAGCACCCCACATCTACGAAGCGCAAAGCTCTCCATAGGAATTTTGTACATTAGCTTTACTCCCTCCATTACCAGTACACATTGCAACCACAGCATGCCATCTGCAAAATGAACTGCAGCAAGCACTGACCCTTCAGTAACAGCACCTGGCAAATTAGCAGCCCCAGGCTGCAGGTGCATGGCAGCTCTCCTAAACTCCATAATCAAAAGAACACAAGAAATAGAAACCATTTTGAACCTGCTTTCTCATACAGCGAGATCAGAGCTAATTATGTGCCTCAGATCCATCCCACATATTACTATTGTCCAAAGAATTTAACCAATCTCAGCCTTGGATATACTCAAATGAATACTCATAGCCCTCAGGGGTTGAAAATGTGGAAGATTTACAATCCTGTGAAAATATCTCCCCTTGTCTCAGTTTACAATAACTGGATCGGTACCCGTAGTATGTGTGTCAGAGGTTACGGGGAGAAGGCAGGTGAGTGGGGTTAGGATAGATAGATTACCCATGACAGAATGGGAGAGTAGACATGAAGGGCTGAATGGGCTAATTCTGTTCCTGTCACATTCCCTTATGACCCTTGATTTATGTTACCCAATTCTAGATTTTCCAACTGCAGAAATCATCCTCTCAGCATCAACCCATCTACAAATATCAGAATGAGATCATCTCTCATTTCTTCTAACTCTGAGTTTAAGTCAATTGTACTCATTCTCTCCTCAGAGGACAATCTCCTCACCCCAGGAATTCATCATGGAAATCCACATTTGAACCGTCCAAAGGGAAATATAGTCCAAGAGGGCACAAAGTATTCCATGTGATATTGGAGGTCATTTCGACCCAAGGCTGGCTCACAGAAAAGTCCCATTCCTCCACGAATTTGGCTCTGTAACCATCAGAATCCATCAACATTCCCTAGATTCTGCCACACATTAGGGGTTATTTACAGTGGTTGTCAATCCACAATTTTTTGCAATGTGGGAGGAAATCAGAGAGCCCAGGGGAAACCCACTGATCAGGGAAAATACGCAAGCTCCACACAGACAGCACCCGAGGTCAGGATCAAACACAGGTCACTGGATCTGTAAAGCAGCAGATCTACAAGGTGGTGTGATTTCCAACCTCTACATAATTACAACATAGATGCTCTCTCCAACCGAAACGTCACCATGTCCCGCTGAGTTACTACAGCATTTTGTGTCTATCTTCTAATTTTGTGTTCTTGCCCTCTTACAATAAAGTTAATATGTTGTCTTCCTTATATCAGTTGCATTTACAATTTGTTTGACATGAATCTGCACACTGAGCTCCCTCAGTGCACTAACAATTTTTTTTCTTAGCATAAACTATTATTTTCTTAGAATAGAAATGTAGCAATTTCCCCACACATAGCAATTTCACATTTTCCCCATATCTGCCATTACTTTCCCCCTCACTCAACCTGCCCGCGTCCCTTTGAAGAGTATTGGACATCACACTTTCACCATACAGCTTTGTGGCTTCAGCAACTTGGATCACCATCAAAAGGCAGAGTGCTTGTATCAAATGGATCATAGTTCAAGGCAGCGAGTCGCCATCATCCTCAATACAGCAATTAGGGAACGCAGCAAAACAGTCACATACCATTATCAGGAATACAAATCTTAGCCGGGGCCTCAGAAACGGGACCTTCCAATCTATCATGATTTCAGTACTTTGCAACATATTAGTTCATTGTAGTGAGCATGTAGACACGTATTTCTTGAAGTAAAAAGGTTTGTACAAATCCTTGAATACATCTTAAAGTTGGCAACCACGTCTTCCCTTGTACACTTCCTGACCTTTTGTTTTGCAAGATAAAAACAACAAACTGCTCCACTTGGATGAAGTTTTACGTCAAATCCCCCAGCTAAATCTGCAACGTTGGATATGTCCATTCTTGAGCAGCACAAGGCCGATAAACACGCGCAACCGGTCGCTACGACTGAAAGGGCGCACTCACCACTTCGAACAGCTTCACGATGTGTCGGGATTTCTTGAAGCAAGTACAACTGCAGAGGCTGCCGGCGCCCTGGATGGGCACGGTGGTCCGCCCATAGACCTGCTCCCCCTCCATTGCTCCGTTCTCCGCTGGCGTTTCACGCTGCGACATTGTGCCGCTGAGTATTAAAGAGGCGTCGGCCCCGACACGCACACCCTCAACCACTTCCTCTGCAAACAAAGGGCAAAAATTCCCACAAAACGATCACCGGTAGTTTTGGTTTTGGAGAAACAAAAATGTAACAGACTTTCCTGGAATCGGGGTCACGCTCAATTGGCAAAGTGAAGGTTTTCTCCTCCCTTTAAAAAAAAAATCCACCTCATGATCACCCTCACTCGGTCTCTAAAAACATCCCTCCGGTGCTTCTACGACTGGTTTCATTTTAATGTTTGGTTTCTTTTAACTCCGGGGCCACAAAGTTCGCGGACGGGTGGGGAGGAAAAGCAACCGGGGCGAGGGGAGAGGACGGTTCGTTTCCCGACGCCGCCCTTGTAGTCAAAGTCCGCAAACTTCCCACCCCCCTCCGCCCGCAAACCTGCACCGGCACCGGGTGCCCCCTGCCCCGCTCACCGGCTGTCTGATCGCCCACACGCCGGCTGGCGACGCCCGTCCTCGGCGTCTCCCCTTCCCTTCCCCCTCCACACCAAACGGCTTCAAAGCCCGCACACTCCCTGTCTCCCCCTCTCGCTTCACTTCCTTGTTTCAGTTTCGTGTAATTGAGAAGCCGAGTGAGGAAGCCCGACCTCCAGCGGGACTTTCTGCTGTCGACTCACCGACTCTTGGAACTCTCGCCCACACCCGCGGGGCTCGATCATGCGCTGGCCGCGGAGAGTCCGCAGGCAACCGAATGGAAACGGGTTTGTGCGTCTCGGCCCCTCGCCCTCGATCGGGACAAGTTGGGGACTTTCTCGGAAGCAGCAATGCTGACGCTTTGTGATGCGATTGTTTGAGAGTTACAGATGTGCGAATGAGGAATAGGAGGAGGCCGCTCAATAAAATCAAGGTTAATTTGTCAGTTCGCCACAACACATTTCTGAAGCAGGGTCTCGACCCGAAACGTCGCCTATCTCCTTCGCTCCTTAGATGCTGCTGCACCCGCTGAGTTTCTCCAGCTTTTTGTGTACCCTCTGCACAAACTTGTCTGCGTTTCGTTTTCCTGATGCAACGTGGTGGGTTTTTGCATATAGGATGTAAGTGCTTGGATGTAAAATCCTTCGGATGGGGAGGATGAGGATTTTTAACTCTTCTTGACTGGACTGCAAAACAAAGGCGCTGAATGTATTTGTAGGAAACTGCACATTGCTCAGTGTGAGAAGAAACTGTAGATGCCTCTGTGATCGATTTCAACTGGCTTCACGGCGCATGTGGCAGATTCAGGGGAACTCCTCCGTCGGTAACATCAATAAAATCAGCTCCTGATGGAAATCAGACAATACTAGAAGCAATGGAAAGAGAGAGTTAAACTGTTGTGGCTTAGATAAACATACAACAATAACACCGATGCCACATAATGTTCTAACAGGTGTGATAGTCCGCGGGTCAGAGGGGCCTACGGTTCACTCCCCCCCTATGATCCTACTTCGTAGGTGTCATTTTGTTCATTGGTATCTCTTCTGTCAGAAAAATTATTTTCCCAAGAAAAAAACTCATTTGGACTATGTTTTTTATTCCCTTATTTCAATCTATGTCAGAATTGTGTTTTTTCACACTTTGCCCTCTTTCTTGTGTCCCTCTTCCATCATCCTAAGTTAACCGGAAAGCAAATCCAGATTTTCGAGTGCAGCACTGGAAGCGTGATGATGGGTCGAAGCATTCAAACAGTGTTCAAGAAAAGGGGTACACAAAAAGCTGGAGAAACTCAGCGGGTGCAGCAGCATCTAAGGAGCGAAGGAGATAGGCGACGTTTCGGGTCGAGACCCTTCTTCAGACTGGTCAGGGATCAAGAAAAGATCTGGCATGGATGCTTTCCTGGAAAGCGAGTAGTAAGAAAGATTAAGAGCTTCCAGCTTGGGCTGGATTTGTCTCAGCAACAGGTGAAGTGCCTTCAAATGTGACCACAATTGACTACTAGGTGCAAGAGTAGGCCATTCGACCCTTCGAGCCAGCACCGCCATTCAATGTGCTCATGGCTGATCATCCCCAATCAGTAACCCGTTCCTGCATTCTCTCCATATCCCCTGACTCCACTATTTTTTAAGAGCCTATCTAGCTCACTCTTGAAAGCCTCCAGGGAACCTGACATTGCAGGAATGAGTAGGCCATTCGGCCCTTCGAGACTGCACCGCCATTCAATATGATCATGGCTGATCATCCAACTCAGTAACCTGTACCTTCCTTCTCTCCATACCCCATGATCCCTTTAGCCACAAGGGCCACATCTAACTCCCTCTTAAATATAGCAAATGAACTGGCCTCAACTACCTTCTGTGGCAGAGAATTCCACAGATTCACCACTTTCTGTGTGAAAAATGTTTTTCTCATCTCGGTCCTAAAAGACTTCCCCCTTATCCTTAACCTGTGACTCCTTGTTCTGGACTTTCCCAACATTGGGAACAATCTTCCTGCATCTAGCCTGTCCAACCCCTTAAGAATTTTGTAAGTTTCTATAAGATCCCCCCTCAATCTTCTAAATTCTAGTGAGTACAAGCCGAGTCTATCCAGTCTTTCTTCATATGAAAGTCCTGCCATCCCAGGAATCAGTCTGGGGTGGTCCGCCCTGTTTCGACTAATGCAATCAACTCGACGTGCACAAACGGAAGATCAAATAAAACAAGTTGTCCAACACTTGGTCCTGGGCCTCCTCCACGGCCAGAGTGAGCAACACCGCAAGTTGGAGGAACAGCACCTCATATTCCGCTTGGGGAGTCTGCATCCTTTGGGCTTGAACATTGAATTTTCTCAATTCTGTTAACCCTTGCTGTCTCCTCCCCTTCCCACCTCTCCCTCAGCCCTCGGGCCCTGGCATTCCCTCTCTCTCTATCTCCCTCCCTCACCCTAGTCGCACCAGCTTCTCATTTTCACACCACAAACAGCTTACAATGGCTTGTTCCCTTTATCATCGATACTTTTTTGCATATCTTTCATTCATTGTTCTTTATCTCTCCACATCACTGTCTATATCTCTCGTTTCCCTGATCCCTGACCAGTCTGAAGAACGGTCTCGACCCGAAACGTCGCCTCTCTCCTTCGCTCCTTAGATGCTGCTGCACCCGCTGAGTTTCTCCAGCCTTTTGTGTACCCTCGATTCTCCAGCATCTGCAGTACCTTCTTTAAAACTTTAGGCTGTGCATGTCACACGAAGGAAGACAAAGGAATCAGTCTGGTGAACCTTCTATGTACTCCCTCTATGGCAAGAATGTCATTCCTCAGATTTGGAGACCAAAACTGTACGCAATACTCCAGGTGTGGTCTCACCAAGACCCTGTACAACTGCAGTAGAACCTCCCTGCTCCTATACTCAAATACTTTTGTTATGAATGCTAACATACCATTCGCTTTCTTCACTGCCTGCTGTACCTGCAGGCCTACTTTCAATGACTGGTGTACCATGACACCCAGGTCTCGTTGCATCTCCCCTTTTCCTAATCGACGACCATTCAGATAATAGTCTACTTTCCTGTTTTTGCCACCAGAGTGGATAACCTCACATTTATCCACATTATACTGCATCTGCCATGCATTTGCCCACTCACCCAGCCTATCCATGTCACCTTGCAGCCTCCTAGCAACCTCCTCAAGCTAATTTGTATGCATCATCTTTTGTTTTGATACAATCCCTGATTTCCCATGTTATCCACGGATGCACTACCTTCCCCGATTTATTATTTTGCCAAACTGGGATGAACAATTGTTGTAGTTCATCCATGCAGTCTATAAATGCCTTCCATTGCACATCCACAGTTAACCCTTTGAGAATCAATTGCCAGTCTATCTTGGCCAATTCACATCTCATACCCTCAAAGTTACGTTTCTTTAAGTTCAGAACCCTTGTTTCTGAATTAATTATGTCACTCTCCATCCTAATGAAGAACTCAACCATATTATGGTCACTTTTGCCGTGTGGAGAAGAGAATAATCAGAGGAAAGACCAAAAAACCAAGAGATTGGAAGCAGTTCTTGATCAATGATGAGAACAAGAAACAGTTCATTGAACCTCTTCTTGATGTGTGGAGTGAGCATGACATGGCAAAGAGGCTACATGGAAGGAAGGTGCTCTTCATTAAGGAAGGAGAGGCCAAACCTCTTACTTCTCAGAATCTGAAAGATACACTGCAGTCTGAGATTCAATCCCTGAAGTCAAACCGTGGTCGATCCTGACTGGGAGCTGTGGTGGTGTTCCGGCGTTCCGGCGGCGGCGGCCTGGCTTCGGAGGCTCGGCCGCGGGCCTGGTGGACGATGACATCGAAGGCCTGGATTGCCTCAGTACAGAGGGGGAACAAGTAGGGGAAAATGACAAAGACCTTAAGACTTTTGCCTTCCACCACAGTGAGGAGGTGCTTGGTGAACTCACTGTGGTGGATGTTAAATTATGTGTTTATTGTGTGTTTTGTTTTAATTTATTGCATGTTATGACTGCAAGGTAACAAATTTCGTTCAGACCGAAAGGTCTGAATGACAATAAAGGAATCTGAACTAAGAAGAAACAGACTCGCGAATCATCCTATACTGCAACCATGGCAAAGAGCAAGGATATGACCACATACAAGCCAAAAACCCAGCCAGCGATATCTTTTTCATATTGCTTCACTATGCAAACAGAATTCAAGACACCACAGTGTTCTTTGACACGGGGAGAGGCAACATGCAAAGGCTAATAAATGTCACCCATTTTGCAAAGCGATCCTCCTCAGAATAACCATATAACCATATAACAATTACAGCACGGAAACAGGCCCTCTCGGCCCTTCCAGTCCGAGCTGCCCATTTGTTTTCCCCTAGTCCCATCTACTTGCACTCAGACCATACCCCTCCATTCCCTTCACGTCCATATACCTATCCACTTTACTCTCAAATGTTAAAATCGATCCTGCCTCCACCACTTCTGCTGGAAGCTGATTCCACACAGCCACCACCTTCTGAGTAAAGAAGTTCCCCCTCACGTTACCCCGAAACCTCTGTCCCTTAATTCTCATGTCATGCCCTCTTGTTTGAATCTTCCCTACCCTCAATGGGAAAAATGTATCCACGTCAACTCTGTCTATCCCTTTCATCATTTTAAAGACCTCAATCAAGTCCCCCCCTTAACCTTCTGCGCTCCAAAGAATAAAGACCTAACTTGTTCAACCTTTCTCTGTAACATAGTTGCTGGAACCCTGGCAACATTCTAGTAAATCTCCTCTGTACTCTCTCTATTTTGTTGACATCCTTCCTATAACTAGGCGACCAAAATTGTACACCATACTCCAGAATTGGTCTTACCAATGCCTTGTACAATTTTAACATTACTTCCCTACTCCTATATTCAATGCTCTGATTTATAAAGGCCAGCACACCAAAGGCTTTCTTTACCACCTTATCTACATGCGATTCCACCTTCAGGGAACTATGCACAGTTATACCTAGATCCCTCTGTTCCACAGCATTCCTCAATTCCCTACCATTTACCATGTACGTCCTATTTTGATTTGTCCTGCCAAGATGTAGCACTTCACACTTATCAGCATTAAACTCCATCTGCCATCTTTCAGCCCACTTTTCCAAATGGCCCTAATCTCTCTGTAGACTTTGAAAATCTACTTCATTATCCACAACACCACCTATCTTAGTATCATCTGCATACTTACTTATCCAATTTTCCACCCCATCATCCAGATCATTGATGTACATGACAAACAAGAGTGGACCCAACACAGATCCCTGAGGCACCCCACTGGTCACCGGCTTCCATCCTGACAAACAGCCATCCACCATTACTCTCTGACATCTCCCATTCAGCCACTGTTGAATCCATCTTGCTACTCCGCCATTAACACCCAAAGATTGAACCTTCTTAACCAACCTTCCATGGGGAACCTTGTCAAAGCCCTTACTGAAATCCATATAGACAACATCCACTGCTTTACCCTCATCAATTTCCCTAGTTACCGGTGCTCAGCATTACTTGGACTGCATGCGTTCTCAGGCTGTGACTCAACAAGTATCTTCAAAGGAATCGGCAAAGTCAAGCCGATCAAACTGATGCAACAGCGTAACCAATTTGTGAAACCTCTGGCAGAGCCTGGTGATTTTCATAGAGTTGAAGAAGATATGGTCCTAATTTAGTGGATTTTTTATGAATCTTTACTAAGAAACAGACAACTGCAAGTACCAAATGCACACACCCCAAGAAAGAGGGCAAAGTGAAAAAGGGCAAAGTGATAAAACACAATTTTGACATATATTGAAATAAGGGTTAAAAAAAAACATAGTCCAAATGAGTTTTTAACGTTGGGAACATTATTTTTCCGACAGAAGAGATACCAATGAACAAAATGTCACCCAAGAAGTAGGATCATGGGGGGGTGCACAGTAGGCCCCTCTGGCCCACGGACTATGACAGATTCAGGAGCTTAAGGATCATTTTATTGCACTTGTGGCTTGTTTAAAAAGAAAAAAATTGACGTGATTGTGGTTGTACTTCAAAAAGGGCTGTATGAAGGGGTGTCAATACTGCATTCTAACATTAGGGTGAGGCTATAGATAGGGCCACAACAGTTCACATTGTAAATAGAAAGACCTAGGAGCAGCAGGGGCTCCATGACCCAATGTATCTTCTGCAACAGTGGATATGACATAACATTTCCAAAAGGAATCTAACTAATTACCATTGACAGTGCCCTACATTAACATTGGGGGTCGGGGGGGGGGGGGGTCAAGTGTGAAGGGGAGGAGGAAGGTCAAGCGAGAAGGGGAGGGGAGTGGTCATCATTGATTAACCAGAAAATCAATTAGACCATTTGCAAAATTAACATGGCTACAAGAGCAGGTGAGCGATTCACCTCGTGACAGTCCAGGGTCTTTCCAACATCTGCAAGACAAAAAATCTGAAGTTTATAGTTTTAGAGATGCAGTGTAGAATCAGGCTTTTCACCTAATCAACACTGTGCTGACTAATGATAATATTAGTTCTATGTTAGGGTACTTTCCCATTAGTACTTTCCCATTAATTCCCTACACACTAGGAGGAATTTTACAGATGCCAATTAATCTACTAGCCCAAATATATATGTGGGAGGAAACTAGAGCACCTGGAGGAAACCCAGGCAGTCACGGGGAGATTCTGCAAAGTCCACACATACAGCACCAGAGGATAGGATTGAACCTGGGCTTCTGGCACTGTGAGCAGCAGCTCTACCAGCTGCACCACTGGACTGTTATGGAATGCCTGCCACTTGCCCGAATCAGTGCTGCATCGACATCTCTCAAGAAAACCAGCATCACACATTGACAATGTTTAGGGAAGAACTGCAGATACGGGTTTAAACCAGGTAGAAACAAAAAGCTGGAGTAACTCAGTGGGTCAGACAGCATCTCTGGAGAAAAGAAATAGGTGGCATTTCGGGTCGAGACCCTTCTTCAGTCTTCAGGCCAGCAATCAGGTATAACCTTTTCTTTAACTGGATAGCACACAACAACGGCTTTTCACTGTACCTTAGTACACGTGACAATAATAAACTAAATTAAACTGGGTAGCGTGGATGTGGAGGGGATATTTCTAATAGTGGAAGTCTAGGACCAGAGGACACAGCCTCAGAATAAAAGGGCATACCTTTAGAATGGAGACAAAAAGGGATTTCTTTAGCCAGAGAGTGGTAAATCTGTGGAATTCATAGCCACAGTCAGCTGTGGAAGCCGTCATTGAGTATTTTTAAAGCAGAGATTGATAGGTTTTTGATTTTTAAGGGCATCAATGTTTACAGTCTAAGGTAGGAGAAGAGGGTTGAGAGGAAAAAATAGATCAGCCATGATGAATCCCTATTCATACATACTAATTCCTTACTGGTGCTCTTATGTTATGCTTTATTATCAGAGCTATTCTCAACCCCTGCATTCTTCCATCCCCCACCCCTTCTGCATATCTGTACACTGTGAATGGCTCAATTGTAATCATGTACTGTCTTTCCGTTGACTGGTTAGCATGCAACAAATAGCTATGTTACAAAACTTACCTCCAGCGGCACTGCAGTTCTGCCACTGGCCGTGTGCGCGACTTTGGCGCCTTTGAAGGGGGGGGGGAGGGGTTAAAATGTGGTTTTCCCCTGCCATCCGTAATTATATTTTCTCGGGGTGCGAGCTTTTTCTGGAAATTCGTTCCGACTGCCGGTAAGTAAAATTTTTTTTTTTTTTAATCACCCGACTATTTCAGCGCTGCAGTTAAATAAAAATTAGCTCCTAATGCCGTGAACGTCGACAAACGGGGACAGATTTTACGGAGGGGACAGGTAAATGAAAGCTGTTTATTTTTTTCATATAAACTTGCTTGTTTAGATTACCTTAATCAACATTTCATGTTGCGAAACGGTGATTTATTCCCCATATGAACCGGCAGTTCACCGCAACCGCAACGTTCCAATCCATCGGGTTCCAGAAAATCCCATTCGCAAGCTGAGTGGGATTTATTTTATGGCCATTAATTTACGGGCATTAAACACTAAATTCCTTCAATTTGGCCCATAAATTAATGACAATTAGATTTAAAAATCGTGTTATATTGTGAATTCTTGTGTGAATGTTATTTGGACACGTAGGCTTTTAAAACAATGTTAATATTTTCTTAAGAAATGGATAGATGTTTAGATCTAGTAATTGAATTTTGTAATTAGCTACAATTGGGTAACTAACTAATTATATGCTTTAATTTCAGGTCATCCAAGAAAGATTGTTTCATATTTGTTTCAGAATGCTTCAATCTATAATAACTGAACATTTCTTTCAGTTCCCTTAATTTTTAAGAAAGTTATGGGCTTTTGACTGTCCTCGATCGCAACTTTTGTGTTGTCAATGGAAAACCAATAGGGAACAAGATGCTAATTTCTGAGTATGAAAATGGCCATAACTTTTTAAATACTGAAGATATGAAAGTGAATTAGGTGTCAAGTTAAACTTCCTTTTATGCTTTATCTAAAGGGATAAATTGCAGATTTGATATTTAAAATCTCAAAATTTTGTAACATTGCTACAACAAAAGCTTTTCACTGTACCATGACAATAAACTAAACTTTTGCAATATTTTAATTTAAAAAATAAACTTTCTTTGGAAAAAAATGATATGTAAAGAAAACAGAGCGCGTGGTTTTCTACATTAATTCAGTTACTGATTCTATACATTACTAGTGTTATCACATTTTTGGTACAGACCAACGTTGCTACTTCTATGTCTGTGACTTCCTGGGAAATATACATTTTAAGTATTTGAGAAGTTTCCACCTCAGACAGCCTCTCATAGAAACATAGAAATTAGGAGAAGGAGTAGGCCATTCGGCCCTTCGAGCCTGCACCGCCATTCAATATGATCATGACTGATCATCCAACTCAGTATCCCGTACCTGCCTTCTCTCCATACCCTCTGATCCCCTTAGCCACAAGGGCCACATCCAACTCCCTCTTAAATATAGCCAATGAACTGGCCTCAACTACCCTCTGTGGCAGAGAGTTCCAGAGACTCACCACTCTGTGTGTGAAAAAAGTCTTTCTCATCTCGGTCTTAAAGGATTTCCCCCTTATCCTGGGACTGTGACCCCTTGTCCTGGACTTCCCCAACATCGGGAACAATCTTCCTGCATCTAGCCTGTCCAACCCCTTAAGAATTTTGTAAGTTTCTATAAGATCCCCTCTCAATCTCCTAAATTCTAGAGAGTATAAACCGAGTCTATCCAGTCTTTCTTCATAAGACAGTCCTGACATCCCAGGAATCAGTCTGGTGAACCTTTTCTGCACTCCCACTATGGCAATAATGTCCTTCCTCAGATTTGGAGACCAAAACTGTACACAATACTCCAGGTGTGGTCTCACCAAGACCCTGTACAACTGAAGTAGAACCTCCCTGCTCCTATACTCAAATTCGTTTGCTACGAAAGCTAACATACCATTCGCTTTTTTCACAGCCTGCTGCACCTGCATGCCTACTTTCAATGACTGGTGTACCATGACACCCAGGTGTCGCTGCATCTCCCCTTTTCCTAATCGGCCACCATTTAAATAATAGTCTGCTTTCCTGTTTTTGCCACGAAAGTGGATAACCTCACATTTATCCACATTATACTGCATCTGCCAAACATTTGCCCACTCACCCAGCCTATCCAAGTCACCTTGCAGTCTCCTAGCATCCTCCTCACAGCTAACACTGCCCCCCAGCTTCGTGTCATCCGCAAACTTGGAGATATTGCCTTCAATTCCCTCATCCAGATCATTAATATATATTGTAAATAGCTGGGGTCCCAGCACTGAGCCCTGCGGTACCCCACTAGTCACTGCCTGCCATTGTGAAAAGGACCCGTTTACTCCTATTCTTTGCTTCCTGTTTGCCAGCCAGTTCTCTATCCACATCAATACTGAACCCCTAATGCCATATGCTTTAAGTTTGTATACTAATCTCTTATGCGGGACCTTGTCGAAAGCCTTCTGGAAGTCCAGATATACCATGCTCTCAATGTCACGTGGCAGGAGTTTAAACTGTAGTTACTTTTTGATACTTTAGTTTACTTTACTTTAGAGATACAGTGTGGAAACAGGCCCTTTGGCCCACCAAGACCACACCAACCAGTGATCACCCTGTACATTAGCACTATCCTACACACTAGGGACAATTTACAAATTTACAGAAGCACATTAACCTACAAACCTGTACATCTTTGGAGTGTTAGATGAAACCGGGGCACCCGATGAAAACCCATGCAGCCAAAGGGAGAACGTACAAACTCCGTATGGACAGCATCCATAGTCAGTATCAAACCTGGGTCTCTGGCGCTGTAAGGCAACAACTCCACCACCGCGCCGCTCTGCTGCTCAGTTCTTCCCACCTCTCTTGGTATCAGCTGCACCAGCCTTCAGTGCAACGCTCAGCATGTACCCCTGCAGCCTGGCATTTGCCAGCCTTCATAATTCCCATATGGACATTCCAGTGTGTTGGAAGACCAACAAGTTCCGGGCAGACCACAGAGCATCAGTTACTGAGTTGTTGATTTTGCAGCAGTAGTTAATGCCCGACTTGGTATTCAACCTTAAAAACAGCCCATAGATCAGAGTCCTGTGTTATGAGGCAGTGCAGGATCCACGTCTCTTTTTTCTAAACATGGTATACCTGGAATATTTAATTCTCAACTTTGGTAAGCATGTGACCACATCTCTGTAAAGCTATGGACACAAGGAACTGCAGTTTTGAATTTTTTTAAACTAGAAGAAGGAATGTAGGTGAAGGAGTTGCTAATGGGAAAATTGTCGTGAGTCCCGTTGGTGCACAGAGGACGGGGTGGGGGAAAGTCGAGTTGGAGTGGGGGGTTAGGGGGAGTGGGAAGGTTTAGTACAGGGGTGGGGAACCTTTTCATGTTGGAATGCCGCATTGTTAGCTGTAATCTAATAAGGCCGCATCCAAGAAACTTCAATTAGATATAGAAACATAGAAAATTAGGTGCAGGAGCAGGCCATTCGGCCCTTCGAGCCTGCACCGCCATTCAATATGATCATGGCTGATCATCCAACTCAGTATCCTGTACCTGCCTTCTCTCCATACCCCCTGATCCCTTCAGCCACAAGGGCCACATCCAACTCCCTCTTAAATATGGCCAACGAACTGGCCTCAACTACCTTCTGTGGCAGAGAATTCCACAGATTCACCACTCTGTGTGAAAAACGATTTTCTCATCTCGGTCCTAAAAGACTTCCCCTTATCCTTAAACTGTGACCCCTTGTCCTGGACTTCTCCAACATCAGGAACAATCTTCCTGCATCCAGCCTGTCCAACCCCTTAAGAATTTTGTAAGTCTCTATGAGATCACCCCTCAATCTTCTAAATTCCAGCGAGTACAAGCCAAGTCTATCCAGTCTTTCTTCATATGGAAGTCGTGCCATCCCAGGAATCAGTCTGGTGAACCTTCTCTGTACTCCCTCTATGGCAAGAATGTCTTTCCTCAGATTAGGAGACCAAAACTGTACGCAATACTCCAGGTGTGGCCTCACCAAGACCCTGTACAAGTGCAGTAGAACCTCCCTGCTCTTGTACTCAAATCCTTTTGCTATGAATGCCAACATACCATTCGCTTTCTTCACAGCCTGCTGCAAAATGTACATTATTTTGCAAAAATCTAACTACTATTTACTAACTTCGAAAAAATGAAAAAACATTTGTTAATTCTAAAGTTAACTAACCTTTTAATGACTTTGTTGTGACTACTTTTTATGGGAAAGCATTTGAATATTTGGTTGTAACATGGAGGTATGCAGCTTCAGCTGATCTTCTAGATGCCTATCTGTCATTTGTGACCTTAAGAGAGTCTTGATTTGGGTTAGGTGGGAGAATGTAGATTCGCAGCAATAAGTAGTTGAAAAGCAAGAAAGCGTTTTTTGTGCACGTTGCCGAAGACGTGGGCATTCTGTTGCATTTTTCCATATTTCAATCGGATCTTTCGTAATGTCAAATAAGGACTTTAAAATGTCATCTTCTGAGAGCTCAATCAATTCCATCTGTAGTTCTTTAGGAGCCTTGGAGACATCAACTAGGTGAGTTTGAAATGCTAGTTTGAGTGTGGTCATGATTCTCAAAGTCAATGAACCTTTCATTGTATTCTTTAATTAACAAGTCTGTAACAGCTGCGTATTCTTCAAATGATTGGCATGAATCCCCCTGCTCATCAATGACCTTCGCTAACTGGGGAAAATGTTCATCCGAAATTTCATTTTGAAGAATTTGTTTTGAAAAAAGCTTTTTTCGAAATGCTTGGAAGTTCTGCCACATATCATATGTACTTAGTTTTACCTTGCAAAGAAACATTCAAGTCACTTTGACATGATATCACACAGAAATGCAGTATTTCTATAAAATATTCTTTCAATAATTCACCTTGCTGATTCTGTTCTTCATAAAATTTAACTATCTGTTCTCGCAACAATAATATTTTTGCTAACACCTGTCCCTGCGATAGCCAACGCACTTTACAATGATACGGCAAATCCACACTGAATACGTCATCTATCATAACTATTCTCATATTCAACGTCAAACGGAAAGCCACGTGCATCGCTATCAAAAGTTGATAATACTGAAGACTGGACAGCCAGCAGATTCTCCCTGACATTTTCCCTCCCGTCAACCAGCCTCAGGCGTTGGTGGCACCGGTCAGGCACAGGCAGGGAGGTTAACGTACATTCTAGAGTCGCATTATAACTAAATCATGAGCATAACAGGTGTTAAAATAGCCCTCATGACTTACTAATATTTTAATTGTGGCCATCGGTCGGTGAGGATTGTTTCATTGAATCTTCTTTTAATCTTTGGTATTTTAAATACATTTATTTTAAGATTAAAATAAAAATAATAAACGACGAGCAAAAACATATTAATAAAAATAAATGGATTTTTTCTACAAAGTTTGGATTCATTCAAAGGCCGTACTTAAAAACCCCACCCTTGGTTTAGTAGTTCCCTAAAATTGGAGAATTTATTGTTCATACCTTTGGTTTGTAAGCTACCCATGCAGAATATGAGGTGTTGTTTCTCTAGTTTGTGTGTGGCCTCACTCTGGCAAAGGAGGAATCCCAGGACAGAAAAGTCAGTTTGGGAATGGGATAGTTTTGTGCAATTATTTTTCTCTCTTTTGCTGTGAATGCTTTTGGACATTCAGATATAATATCTTGGATTCAATTAAAAAAACATTTACCTTGAATAAACTTTGCTTACCAGAACTGTATTACTGTTACGTTTTTGTTGTCATTTTCTGTCTTGCACTGTTCATCAAAGCCCGTTATCAGAAGCCAGCATACACCCAGCCAACAGCAGCTATGTGCCAATCTGTAACAAATAGTAAGTTTATAGTCAGCAGTCGCGGGAATGAGAGCTGGAAGAAGTGAGAAAGTGAGATTTTCTTCAATCAGGAACATTAAAGCAACAGACCTGGTGCAGTTAGTTATTCTAAATGTCCAATCCCAACAAAATTTGGGCTAATATAAATGCATGGAAGACAATATTATGGGCACAAGGATTTGCAAATCCTGGTTTAGAAAAATGACACAAACTGCTGGACTAACTCAGTGGACCAGGCTGCCTCTCTAGACGACACCAATAGGTGATATTTCGTGTTGGTATAACAGACTTCCTATTCTGAAGACTCATCTGAGAACCCAATAAAAGGCTCCTCACTTTTTACCAAACAAAGCCACAAACAGACTTAAAGAAGAACATGTTGTAATCATCAGGCAATATGATATGTTATTGGAAACAGTAATAACACTTTTAACCTTTTGCTTATTTTCTCTCTCTTCCTTCTTTATTGCTGGATGTCGAGACAACAACCTGGCTGCTCAACACCAGGCCTGAGATCTAACTATTCCTTTGGTTTATGTTTTATTCGCAAGAAGAAGATTGTTGGATGTCAGAGACAAGACCAGCTTTCATTGCCCATCCCCAGAACTGCTCTGGGGAGTTTATTGATTCTCCTTCAGAACCATCACTGTCCACGTTGTGTTAGGTGCAGATTCTGAGAATTTGAACAATGTGGCAAAACGTTATGTTGACACATCACAGTATAGATAGAAACATAGAAAATAGGTGCAGGAGTAGGCCATTTGGCCCTTCGAGCCTGCACCGCCATTCAACATGATCATGGCTGATCATCCAACTCAGTATCCTGTACCTGCCTTCTCTCCATACCCCCTGCTCCCTTTAGCCACAAGGGCCACATCTAACTCCCTCTTAAATATAGCCAATGAACTGGCCTCAACTACCTTCTGTGGCAGAGAGTTCCACAGATTCACCACTGTGTGAAAAATGATTTTCTCATCTCGGTCCCAAAAGACTTCCCCCTTATCCTTAAACTGTGACCCCTTGTTCTGGAGTTCCCCCAACATCGGGAACATTCTTCCTGCATCTAGCCTGTCCAACCCCTTAACAATTTTGTAAGTCTCTATAAGATCCCTCCTCAATATTCTAAATTCCAGCGAGTACAGATTAGATTAGATTATCCTTTATTGTCATTCAGACCTTTCGGTCTGAACGAAATTTCGTTACCTTGCAGTCATAACATATAATAAAAAACAAAACACACAATTAACACATATTTAACATCCACCACAGTGAGTTCACCAGGCACCACCTCACTGTGGTGGAAGCCAAAAGTCTTAGAGTCTCTGTCTTCTTCCCTCCTTGTTCTCCCTCTGCGCTGAGGAGATCCAGGCCTCCGATGCTGCCGTCCACCAGGCCCATGGCCGAGCCTCCGAAGCCGGGCTGCCGCCACCGCCGTCGCCGGAATGCTGGAACACCGCCACAGGACCCGCCGCTGGATGCTGGAGCACCGCAGCTCCAAAGCCAGGTCGCCGCTGGAACGTCGCTGGAACACCGCAGCCCCGCAGCCCCGAAAGCCAGGTCGCCGCAGGAGCACCGCAGCCCCGATGCCAGGCCGCCAGGCCGCCGGCCGCCAGGCCGCCGCTGGAGCACCGCAGCCCCTAAAGCCAGGTCGCCACCGGAGCACCGCAGCCCCGAAGCCAGGTCACCGCCGGAACACCGCTGGAGCACCGCAGCCCCGAAGCCAGGTCGCCGCTGGAGCACCACAGCCCCGAAGCCAGGCCGCCACCGAACATCGCAGCCCCGAAGCCAGGTCGCCGCTGGAGCACCCAGCCCCGAAGCCAGGCCGCCACCGGAACGCCGCTGGAGCCCCGAAAGCCAGGTCGCCGCCGGAGCACCGCAGCCCCGAAGCTAGGCTGCCGCCGGAACGCCACTGGAGCACCGCAGCCCTGAAGCCAGGTCGCCGCTGAAGCTCCGAAGCCGTGCCGCCGCTGCTGGAAGCTGGAAGGCCGCCATAGCTCCGAGGCCGCCAGCTCCACCATTAGGGCCTCAGCACAGACGGCGACGGTGACGGGGGACACGACAAGAAAAGTCGCATCCCCCCGAAGGGAGAGACTAAAATCTCCGACACACATACACAGCCTAATAAACCAAAATAATCACTAAAACAGACACAAGAAGACTAAAATAAAATAAAAAACAGACGGACTGCAGGTGAGCCGCAGCTACCAGGCAGCGCCGCCACTTCCGGAAGCAGAGTCTATCCAGTCTTTCACAAGCAGAGTCTATCCAGTCTTTCTTCATATGGAAGTCCTGCCATCCCAGGAATCAGTCTGGTATAGCATAAGAACAAGCCCTTCGGACCACAACACCTGTGACAAACATGATGCTAAGTCAAACTACTTTCTGCTCATGATCCATGTACCTCCATTCCCTGCATACCCATGTGCCATAAACCTAAATGCTTCTTAAATGCCTCTATCGTATCAACATTCACCACCAGTACATTCTGGGTACCAAATACCGCGTGTAAGAAACTTAACCTGCATATCTCCTTTTAATCTTTCCCCTTTTGACCTTAACGCTATGCTCTCAAGTCTTTGACATTTCCATCTGGAATCAAGCTTCTGCCAGCCTACTCTATCTGTGCCTCTCATAACTTTATGTCTTTCTAACCTTAGATGCTCCGGAGAAAACAACCCAAGTTTGTACAAATACTCCATATTGATAATACTCTACAATCCAGGCAGCGTTCTGGCAAATCTCTTCTGCACCCTCTCCAAAGCCTCCACATCACTATCACAACATTTAAGAAACATATAGACAGGAACGCCAGGGGCGCCGTACGTATGGCAGCCTCTAACAGTCTGTTTTTTTGTCTTTTTGTTATTTTTAGTCTGTTTAAAAGTATGTTTTTGGAGGTTTCTTAGTCTTTTTATGTGGGGGAGGGTAAGGGGGAAACCGTTTGTCAGTCATTTCAGTCGCCCCCCCCCCCCCCCCCCCCCCCCCCCGTTGCCTACCATCTGGATTGGCGCGGCCTTTCCTGCCGGAGCTTCAGCAGCAGCGCAGTACTGGTTTACCATCGAAGAGCTGGCGATGCCTTACTGTAGATCACCGTGTTGAAGCTCCAGAGTGTTGGCCCTGCTCCTTTGACACCGTGGAGCTGTGGTTGCGGAGCTTCTAGCCGCGGGCGGCGCTGGCTTTAACATCGTGGAGTCCTGGGATCCCTTTGCCCAGCTCGGCCTGTAGATTGCGGGAGCCGCGGTCTCCGGTAAGAAGTGGCCCATTCGGAAGCTCCTAGCCGCTGTGAATGTTCTTTTGTTCCAACGTTGGAGTTCTGATCATCCCGGCGAGTGGGCCTGAACATCAGGCCGCATTAGCGGCGACTGCGGAGGGCTCAAAGGGCCCCGATCACTGGTGAACAAGGAGGAGGAAGATGACTGAACTTTATTGCCTTCCCTCAGTGGGAAACGTTGATTCCGCTGTGTGGGGATGTTCATGTTAAATTCTATCGTGTGTTGTGTTCTTTTTATTCGTATGGCTGTATGATAACTCAAATTTCACTGTACCAATTGGTGCATGTGACAATAAATGGAATTTTGAAACTTGGTACATGAATAGGAAAGGTTTAGAGGGATACGGGTCATAGAAACATAGAAAACCAGGTGCAGGAGTAGGTCATTCGGCCCTTTGAGCCAGCACCGCCATTCAATATGATCAAGGCTAATCATCTAAAATCAGTACCCCTTTACTGCTTTTTCCCCATATCCCTTGATTCTTTCAGCCCGAAGGGCTAAATCTAACTCTCTCTTGAAAACATCCAGTGAATTGGCCTCCACTGCCTTCTGTGGCAGGTAATTCCATAGATTCACAACTCTCTGGGTGAAGAAGTTTTTCCTCATCCCAGTCCTAAATGGTCTACCCCTTATTCTTAAACTGTAATCCCTGGTTCTGGACTCCCCCAACATCAGGAAAATTTTTCCTGCATTTAGCCGGTCCAATCCTTTTAATAATTTTACATGTTTCTATAAGGTTTCCTCTCATCCTTCTAAATTCCAGTGAATATGAGCCCAGTGAACCCAGTCTTTAATCATATGTCATTCCAGCAATCCTGGGAATTAACCTGGTGAACCTACGCTGCACTCCCTCAAGAGCAAGAATGTCCTTCCTCAAATTAGGAGACCAAAATTTCAAACAATACTCCAGGTGTGGTCTCAGCACGGCCCTGTACAACTGCAGTAGGACCTCCTTGCTCCTAAACTCAAATCCTCTCGCAATGAAGGCCAACATTGCCATTAGCTTTCTTCACTGCCTGCTGTACCTGCATGTTTACTTTCAGTGACTGATGTACAAGCACACCCAGGTCGCATTGCACCTCCCCTTCTCCTAATCTGACACCATTCAGATAATAATCTGCCTTACTGTTCTTGCCACCAAAGTGGATAATCTCACATTTATCCACATTATACTGCATCTGCCATGCATCTTCCCACTCACCCAACCTATCCAAGTCACCCTGGGCCTCATAGCATCCTCCTCGCAGCTCATTCTGCCACCTAGCTTTGTGTCATCTGAAAACTTGTCGTTTTTACAATTAATTCCCTCATCTAAATAATTAATATATATTGTAAATAACTGGAGTCCCAGCAGCGAGCCTTGCGGCACCCCACTAGTCACTGACTGCCATTCTGAAAAGGACCCGTTAATTGCCAAACTTTGCTTCCTGTCTGCCAACCAGTTCTCTATCCATGTCAATACCCTGCCCCCAAAACCTTGTGCTCTAACTTTGCACACCAATCTCTTGTGTGGGACCTTGTCAAAAGCTTTTTGAAAGTCCAGATACACAACATCCACTGGCTCTCTTATCCATTCTACTTGTACACCCTCAAAAAATTCCAGAAGATTAGTCAAACATGATTTCCCCTTCATAAATCCATGCTGACTTTGATCAATCCTATCACTGCTTTCCAAATGCGCTGCTATATCATCGTTAATAATAGACTCAAGCATCTTCCCCACTACTCATGTAAGGCTAACTCATGTAACTCCCTGTTTCTCTCCCACTTATTTCTTAAAATGTGGAGTTACATTGTCTACCCTCCAGTCCACAGGAACTGATCCAGAATCAAGAGAACATTGTAAAATGATCACCAATGCAACCACAATTTCTAGGGCCACCTCCTTGAGTACTTTGGGTTGCAGACCATCAGGCCCTGGGGATTTATCTGCCTTCAGTCCTAACAGTTTACTTAACACAATTTCCTGACATGTGGATTCCCTTCAGTTCCTCTCTCCCTCTAGATCCTCGGTCCCCTAGTATTTCTGGGAGATTTTTTGTGTCTTCCTTATTAAAGACAGAACCAAAGTATTAATTTAAGTGTTCTGCCATTTCCTTGTTTCTCACTATAAATTCACCTGTCTCTGATTGTAAGGGACCTACATTTGTCTTCACTAATCTTTTTCTTTTTACATATCTAAAGATGCCTTTACAGTCAGTTTTTATATTCCCCGCTAACTTTCTTTCATGCTCCTTTTATCTCCCTCATAGTTAACCCATTTGTCGTCCTCTGTTGAGTTCTAAATTTCTCCCAGGGGTCAAATGCAGGAAGGTGGGACCAGCGTAAATGGGGCATGTTGGTCGCTGTTTAGCCGAATGGCCTGTTGCCACGCTGTATGTCTCCATGACTCTGTGACATTTGTCCTGTAATTGGACAACCAGAACTGTACAAAACACTTCAAATGCAACCTAACCAAAGTTTCATAAAGCTGCAACCTGACTTCCTGGCTCTGAAACTCAATGCCTCGACTGATGAAAGCAAGCATAACATCCATTTTCTTGACCATTCTATCTGTTTGTGTTCCCACTTTCAGAAAGTATGGACTTCGACCCCATGTTCCCTCTGTATATCAATAATGTTAAGGGTCTTGCCATTAACTGGATACTTTTCCCTTTACGTTTGACTTCCCAAAGTGTAACACCTCACACTTGCTTGGATCAAACTCCATCTGCCATTTCTCCACCCACATCTGTAACTGATCTAAATATCGCTCTGTGCTTTGACAACCATCCTTACCATCTGCAACTCCACCAGTTTTTGGTATTGCCTGCAAACCTACTAACCAAACTACCTACGTATATAACCAAGCCGATATATATATATATATTACTAGATTAAGTGGGACCCGTTGGGTTCCATGTTCACACGGGAGGGCTGGTCCCCCAATGCAATATTCCACCTCTCCACCAATTCCAATATTGGTGCCCAGTGGGAGGGGGGGGGGTGTGGCTTTATGGAGCGCTAGTATACATGTTGTGGGCTGAAGGGACTGGTTTCCAGAGGGCTAGTATGGACACTGTGGGCCAAATAGATTCTTGCAGTGGCAGCTCAGTCACTCAAGCCTGATGTGTTGGCAACCCACTCATACCTTGAAATTCCATTTCAAGCAGGGTGCAAGGCCACCAAATTCAAGTGTAGTTTCATACCACTTCAAGCAGGGTGCAAGGCCACCAAATTCAAGTGAAGTTTCATACCACTTCAAGCAGGATGCAAGGCCACCGAATTCAAGTGCAGTTTCCGACCACTTCAAGCAGGGTGCATGGCCACCAAATGCAAGTGCAGTTTCATGCTATTTTAAGCAGGGTGCAAGGCCACCAAATTCAAGTGCAGTATCATGCCATTTCAAACAGGGTGCAAGCCCACCAAATTCAAGTGCAGTTTCCGACCACTTCAAGCAGGGTGCAAGGCCACCAAATTCAAGTGCAGTTTCATACCATTTCAAGCAGGGTGCAAGGTCACCAAATTCAAGTGCAGTTTCATACCATTTCATGCAGGGTGCAAGGCCACCAAATTCAAATGCAGTTTCATACCACTTCAAAGGGTGCAGGGTGCAGTTTCATACCCATTTCAGCAGTGCCACCAAATTCAAGTGCAGTTTCTGACCACTTCAAGCAGGGTGCAAGGCCACCAAATTCAAGTGCAGTTTCCGACCACCAAGCAGGGTGCAAAGCCACCAAATTCAAGTGCAGTTTCATATCACTTCAAGCAGGGTGCTAGGCCACCAAATGCAAGTGCTGTTTCAAGCTATTTTAAGCAGGGTTCAAGGCCACCAAATTCAAGTGCAGTATCATGCCATTTCAAACAGGGTGTAAGGCCACCAAATTCAAATGCAATTTCATACCACTTCAAGCAAGGTGCAAGGCCACCAAATTCAAGTGCAGTTTCTGACCACTTCAAGCAGGGTGCAAGGCCACCAAATTCAAGTACAGTTTCCGACCATTTCACGCAGGGTGCAAGGCCACCAAATTCAAGTGGAGCTTCATACCACTTCAAGCAGGGTGCAAGGCCACCAAATTCAAGTGCAGTTTCATACCATTTCAAGCAGGGTGCAAGGCCACCACATTGAAATGCAGTTTCATACCACTTTAAGCTGGGTGCAAGGCCACCAAATTCAAGTGCAGGTTCATGCCACTTCGAGCAGGGTGCAAGGCCACCAAATTCAAGTGCAGTTTCATACCATTTCAAGCAGGGTGCATGGCCACCAAATTCAAATACAGTTTCATACCATTTCATGCAGGGTGCAAGGTCACCAAATTCAAATGCAGTTTCATACCATTTCATGCAGGGTGCAAGGCCACCACATTCAAATGCAGTTTCATACCATTTCAAGCAGGGTGAAACCACCATAAAACCACACAAAACACCAAACTCCCACTTCTGTAGACATTCAGTGTGTTCAGTTGATTCACAGCTCCCCCATCTTGCAGAGACTGAGCCACACCCACACTTCCGGGTTTTATAATCCCTCCCCCCTGAAGGATCGTGGCCTTCATGTCGTGATTGACAGGACAGAGATTCTCAACATTTTTAAAACACTAATAACACTTTTATTTTTCATCGATGGGAAGAATCCTCTGCACCTGATGAACGAAGGGGGCCTAAGTAAATTGGCCAAAAATCACAGCCGCAAGTGGTAGGGTTTTATCTAAAATCAATATACAGTGCAAACAGGAAGTTGTCAAGTTTAGACTTTTAATCATTTGCCATTTCAAACCAACCACCACCAACCATTTGCTGTGCTTTATTTCAAATCAACCACATTTTCATTTTCAAACCACATTACTAGCACTCAAGATTAGTAAAACCACACTCACAGTTTAGTAGACATGTGTTCAGTGTTATTCACAGCACAGACTGAGAGACGTGACCCTCTCGCTCCCCCATCTTGCAGAGACTGACTGAGGCACTTAACACTTCTGAGTTTTATAGTCCCTCCGGAAAGGGCGTGGCCTTCAGGAGAGAGAATCACATTTTTTAAACACTAATAACTTTTATTTTTAATCGATGGGAAAAATCCTCTTGTCCTCACATCGGAGGTAGAATCTGAGTAAGATGGCCCAAAATCATCAGTGTGGGTACAGATTCAAAAAAATAAAGGGAATGCAGGAGATGGGGCCCCAGTGAGTTCAAAGGGAATATGAGAAATGGGGCCCTAATTGAGATTAAAGGGATGTACGAAATGAGGTCACAGTGTGTTTAAAAGAATATAGGAAACCAGGCCCTGGTGAATTAAAAGATGGGGACAATCTGCTTAGTGAATCTGCTTCCTCTACCCTCTTTAGCAGAGCATTCCAAGTATTCATCACTCTCTGGATGGAAAAAGCACACCCCCTCAAAATCTCTCAATCGCTGATAGTAAATTTAATTTATCCAGTTTTTTTTCATAATTGTGGAATGGAACACTACACCCAGGATGATGGGCTAAATGGCTTTGAATATTTTGCCTGCACCCTCAACATCAGTGCATTAAAAATAAGCTGGTTTGTTTCAGACATTTCCATGCATAAGCAATGCATTTACAAAGCAGCCATATCAGCTGAGAAGGCTATTGGCTGCAACCTTTCCTCCATTGATGAACTGTACACTGCAAGGGCCAGGATGTGAGCTGGTAGGATCTCTATGACCCTTCTCATTCTGGCCGCAAACTCTTTGAATCACTTCCTTCTGGAAGGTGACTCCGGACTGTCAAAGCTGCCACAGCCAGACATAAAAACAGCTTTTTTTCCATGAGTCGTAGCTCTACTCAATAACCAAAAATATGTAGCCTTCTTTTGCTCTCGTATTTTATTTAATTCACGTTTAATCAATAATGTTTTATTATTAGTGTTTAATGTTTTATGTGTCATTCCTAACTGTCACCGTATGTCATGGTGTCACTTGCGGGCAGAGCACCAAGGCAAATTCTTTGTATGTGAATACTTGGCCAATACTTATTCATTCATAAACTTATTCATTCATTGCCAACATAAATAGGAACATCTTTAATCGGTAGCAGAATGCAGAAAATATGATCCAGCGAGCAATCATTTGATCTAAAGAATAGATACGTTTTTTAATGTTCTTCCATTTCCACTGTTGGAAATAATTTCTCGTTTTCTGGGCCTGCTATCTCAGAACTTAAAAATTAAATAGGATACAAATTAAATCCTATACACTTACAAAAATGAATAACAAGGCGAGGAATATTTTTTTAAATTATTGTTTGGAGCACATCCATGTGTTCTTTCCTGGAGGCTGAGAACATCAAATGAAAGATGCACTCCTAAAGGCGAGCCAAAATTTGTGAATTACATTGATTTACTTTTTCCAAATAAAAGACTGACATCATTTAGATCTGCTGAAGAGAATAAATACAACTTTATTGAAGGATTACAATCCTTACATCTTTCTGTAATTAGAAACAGCACAATACAGAAACAGAAATTAGTGAAGGTAGTACCATATAACAACCAGAACAAAGGACAAAGAGTTCAAGTTGATGTATTGTACATTTCTTGGGTGACTGACCACTGCCCCCTTTCTTCAATTTCAAAACTGCAGTTTACAAGTAACCGGCTACTATACAAAAATCTGGCATTTCACCATATTGTTCAGGCTTTTTAAAGAGTACTTCTGTTCAGCACAGATTTTAAGTTGGGCCACCGGCAATTCATATTTGAGGCAGTACTGTTGGGATGCAAGTTTGTGAAAAGTTGATTTTAATAGCCTGGATTCCTGCTATGCCTCCACAGCCAGCAAAACAATTAGATACAGTGTGTTCTAGGCACCATAGTTACGATTTGAATCTGACATTTCCCTATTGAACACCTGGGAAATATAAATAACTTGCCCAAACTGGCTGCAAATTAGCATTATTTGAACAAAGAGATGCAAAGTCCAATAATCAAGTTCATCTCATTATTTTCCTCTCAGAAAACACATCAATAGAATCATTTTTGCAGCAAACTCCCTCTCAATACAGTTTCTGCACATACAACGAACAACTCATTGAACGTGGTAGTCCAGTATACTTCAAAAACAGCCCGTGATCCTCAGCACATGTTCTGAAGGAAAAAGGAAAGGCAAAACCAACAATACGGTATAAAAGTCACACGGGTAGCTTTTCTTCAGGATGCTTTGTCTTCTGCTATGGATGTATGGGTTGGAGATACAGCTTCTGGCTTGCGTGCAATTCTGTCCAGTTCTGCCTGTACATCTGTTAACACGGGTTTATGACCTATAAATAGGAAAGGAGGGAGATATTGTTATAATCTCTGTTAGCAACAGGAAAAATAAGATTAAATACCTGACTGTAATCATTGTTGCAAGTTTAGTTATTTTAAGAAAGAAACATTATCAGTGATCACTAAGAATTTCCTTGAGCATTTGATCTTTTATAAACCATATTCATGAAACTTTGTGTTGGATGAAATTTTGGTCAGGTTCTCATTCTACTGATGCACACACTGAATTTAATAGGAATAGCACAGAGTTATGCAATTATTCCTCAAAATACACCTCATATATTAGAGCTCAACAAATATATAAAGAGAATTTTGTGGTTGTATCTACCTCAGTCCTCTTCGTGGTTGAACATAGAACAGTACAGCGCAGAAACAGGCCCCTTGACCCACAATATCTGTGCCCAACATAATGCTACGGTAAACTAATCTTATTGCCCGCGCATGATTCATATGTTTGATTCTTCCTTTGTCCAAGTGAGCTTTAAATATATAAATGAAGCAAGCCAAAAATATAAATGCCGTCGAGGAACAGACAGATTCAAACCACACCACTCAAAACTAATGTGTGGTTTATCCTCTAGGTGATAAGTCACATGTAAATTTGTGTTTTGAGTCTCCAAAAATGTGTATGCTGTTGAGGATCTCTTGTGGCTCTGACATCTGGGTTTGCAGCAGTAACAGGAACCATTAAGATTCTGGATACCGCCAGTCAGGATCTACAGATGTTCATTTTTGTTTGGAAATAGAACAAAACCAAATCAACGGTGAAAGTACAAACAATCTGGTTAACTATGGCTTCTTAAGGCATGTCTTGAAAAACACTTTGATTTCCTTCGGGTAGTTCTTTAATACATCATACCACCTTACAGAGGAGGCCAAGGACAGAAAGGTCAGTATGGGAATGCGGAGAGGAGTTAAAATGGTTAGCAATTGGGAAATCAAGTAGACCTTGGAGGGCTGAATCTAAACTTTTGTCTATGCTTGGTCTCTTGCCAATCCTTTGCCAGAGCGAGGTCATAAGTAAACTGGGGAGAAAAAGTACCTCAAATTCCGACTGGGTTAGCTTATAACCAGTGCTATCCACCTACATTTTTTTTTCCTGAAATAGAATCCCAAATTTCCTGGAATTTGATGGTATTTCCTGAAATTCTTAAAAATGCTTCCTGCGTGCTGTTTGTTGTTTTTTTTTCGGGCACACGTTAACAACACATAGAAGAACAAGGCAAAACAGATCTATGTATCTACACCGTTTAAGAAAGAACTGCAGATGCTGGAAAAATCGAAGGTAGATGAAAATGCTGGAGAAATTCAGTGGATGAGGCAGCATCTATGGAGCGAAGGAATAGGCGACGTTTTGGGTCGAGACTGATGTCAGGGGGGGTGGCGGGAAGAAGAAAAGAACAGGCGGAGACAGTAGGCCGAGGGAGAGTTGGAGGGAAGGAGGAATCACGGGGGGAGGGGCAGCGAGAGAGGACGTTGCTAAACTATCTTCGGAGAGAGGTAACTTCTTCAAAGTAAACATACCTTGAGGAGATTTTGTAGTGGAGTAGACATCTGCCTGCTTCTGTTACTCACTTGTACAATGTTATGCAAGGCAGCTTTCGTTGCTTCGTATTTTCAACCTGCTCTCATGTGTCTCAGTCTCTGCTCTCTCTCCCTCCCTCGTCCCTCCCTCCCCCTCTCCCTCTCCGTCCCACCCTACCTCCCCCTTTCCCTCCCTCCCTTTGACCCTCCCTCCCTCCCTCTCCCTCCCCGTCTCTCTCTCCCCCTTTTTTCTCTCCCTCCCTCCTTTTCCCTCTCTCCCTCCCTCTCTCACACTCTCCCTTCCCTCCCTCTCGGCTCCTTGAGCCCACCCACCATTCGGTAAGATCAAGGCCAATCCCAATGTAACTGCAATCCCACCTGGTAACTTTTCACAACTAGGCTTATCCAGAATTCTACCGCTGCCTGAAAAATAATCAAAGGCTCCTTCCACTGAGAAAGAGAATTCCAGACTCATTGTTATACAAGAATTTTCCCGAACACTCTGTGACCCATAGCGCTATGTTTAAACACCTTAGCGCTGCAGCTGGTAGTGCTATATTTAGAACCCATAGCGCTGCAGCCGACAGCTTTTTGTTTAAATTCCATTACGTTAAACTGATAGCGCTCTGTTTAAACCTTTGAGCGCCAAACCGGCAGTGCTGTGTGTATTACCTTTACATCCCTTCGCGGGACAGATGCTGAAATTTCCAGAAATTATTCAATTTCCCTAAAATTACCCAAAGACAACCAGAATTTCTCGAATTTCAGTTAATTTCCTTCAAAGTGGAAACACTGCTTATAACTCAACAGTATGAACATTGAATTCTCTAATTTTAGGTAACCAAATGACACCCCCCCCCCCCCCCCCCCCCCACACACACACACCTTTTTACCCCTCCTCACTTCTCACAGCCCAACTTGGCCACACCCATTTCTCCCCTCCCCCTCACTTTCCACCTACATCCCTTCCTCTGGCTTCAGAATTTGCAACTCTTACCCTTATCTCATGTCTTTTAATCTCTAGCCTTTGTTCGACCACCTGTCCATCCCCCCCAATATTAAGAATAGATTTATGGATAGACACAAAAAGCTGGAGTAACTAAGCGAGACAGGCAACATCTTGGAGAGAAGGAAAGAGTGATGTTTCGGGTCGAGACAATTGTGGAACTGAGATTTGTGGTACTGTTTGCCAAAACCACAATTTTTAGCCGATCCATATGATCTCAAAAACCGCAAACTGGAAACCTCTCTGCAACTTAAGATCAGAAAATAATATTGACATTTTCAAGTTGAATTAGTGGTTCAAAGAAAATTTGGGATGACATGGGCTAGGCTGGAATTTTATACAAAGAAAATTAAACAAGGAAGTAACCAAATATATTTTTATGCGAATCTAAATTAGTGCAATGACTAAGATATTAGATAAGCAGTGGGTCCAAACACTGGCTATGTTAGTCATCACTTTTTTATTTCTGAACACGTTTAATCAATGGTTTGGCATCTTGTGAAATTTAATATATAGAGTGATAGTTATTGATGATGTTTTGGGTTGGGGCACTTTGTAATTACAAAAAATTAAGAACGTCAGAAGCAAAACAGTCTCTATTTAAGCCATGTCATCAAATTTACTTCACAACAGTTTAAGTATCATGATGTAGTGTTGTTATTTGCAACATGCTTATTTATAAGCATGTTTAAAAATAAATAATCTCTGGTCTCATGAACATTAAAAAAATTACGATTGGACCAATTTATAAATCCTGTACTGATCAAGCAAATAATCAGGGAAGAAAATCATTAAGCAACCTTTCAGAGTTGAGCACTTTTTTTGGATTACTCTATACAAGTGGCTTTACTCTCAAGGAAGTGCCAAAGTGATAGCTTAAGGGAAAATTGGGATTGAGGGATGTCTTAAAGAATTTAATCTAATTTCATATTTTATATCCCACAGGGATTTAATGAGATCCACATGTCAAGAACTATGAAACAAAGATTGTCCTATATTGTTCTATAACAGTTATGAAACAAATATTATCGAGATGGTTAGGAAGAAAGATTTAATTTCCCCTTAATACTAATGAGACTAATGAATTGCTAATAAAATATAATGTTTCAAAAAAAATTTTTAAACAGGTCATTCTGACCCCGCTGTATAATCAAATACTTATTTTACTTCGGAGTCACGTGAGTGACTACGTGAAGAACCCCGCCTGGCGCTGGAACGGCATTACGTCGATGCTGACGGCAGAAGGAAGAGCTGCAGAGGCTAGCTCGTCGACAGCGGTAGGTACGGAACCGGCAGGTAAGTGCAGTTGAAAAACTTTTAGGGTCTGGAAAACTCCGTGCCTGGTGTATTGAACCAGGATTTGAAATGAATTTAAAAACAAAAATAAAATAAAAGAGTAAAATAGAACAAAAATACTCTGTATAATACAACAGTTTAAAAAAGAACGTCCCGGGGGAATACCCAGCGATCGGGACGGGAGATTAATTACGGAGCCAGTTCCGATACTGGTGACCGTTAAAAATGCGTTAGGGAGGTTTAGATGCTCCACAAACGTTTGGCAGGGGGGGGAAATTTTAAATAAGTCAGAAAGGCCATAATTTAAAAAGTTAATAAAGGCCTTCAGACGGAAAATAATGGAAATATTCCCCAACCTACCCTAAGGGGGTTTCACATATAAAAAAGAAAAAATATGATGAAATATGGTGGGAATATCTACCTCAGATATTTCTGAAGGTAGTCTCCTTGAGGGGGAAAAAACTCAGGAGAAACAAGGGCAGTGAAAAATAAAATGGAAAAACTGACCCTAAAAATGCACTGATGGTGGTGGCTGGTCATGAAGTACCCACCACAGCACCAATATATATATATATATATATATATATATATATATATATATATATATATATATATATATATATATATATATATACATATATATATATATATACATACACAGGTGTATGCACAACACCTGAATAAGAAGTGAGGCCATGGAAAATTACCATGGAAACCAAAATTAGTTGGTCTCTCACTAAAAGCTGTTATGGTTAAAACAGCAGAACTAATAATGAGTGAGGCCATGAAAAGTAAACATGGAAACTAAAAACTCACCAAAGCTGTAATGATTGAAACAGCAGAATATGATAAAACTTTTATGTTTTATAAAGATATCAACGGTGAATCCGTTTATGATATCCATGTCTCAAATTATATGAGATATAAAGAAATACAATTTCAAAGTATTTCAAACTGGTGCATGGCATTACCATTCAAAAAGAAAAATAAAATAAAATAAAACGTTGTGCAAATAACTAATACTTTTAAAATAAAATAAATTGCCATCAGTTTGTGGAGCTAAATGGGAAGAAATATATATAATTTACCAAATCTGCACTATAGATTCGCAGATTAATATAAATCAGGTTATGTTAAACTCCTGATTATTATGGAATAAACCTGCCTTATGATAAATCAAAGATATTGATTACAAAAGAACAGACTACTGATCTTTAAACTTTGGGGGGAAAAACTATGATCCAATGAAAGATTTGATAATGGATCAAAACAAAGGCAAAGATCTTTAACTTTGGGGGGAAAAACTATGATCCAATGAAATATTTGATAATGGATCAAAACAAAGGCAGAAGTGGTATAATCCAACATAGCCTTATCCAAACCCATATAATTGGGAAAAGAAGGCTTGAAGTACGTTGAAGAGGTGCAAACATCTTGTTACAAAATAAGTTCATGAAATCTCCAATTGTGGGGGATTACAGGTGTATTATGATCGTTAATTTAATATAACTAAGGAAGGATTGGTTCACCTGTATAAGAAAACCTTAAAAATTGATTTTAGGTTTGCACTCAAAAGTAACTCCAATAAAGAAGGGGTACGTACATATATATTATAAAATTACCTCAGTGTAAAGATTTGATGGTATAAACCATACAAAACATCATTTTATATACACTTTCACAGTGTAAGAACATTTATTAAAATGGAAACATCTAGAACATGGAAATACAGTTGCTATTAACAAATTGTTAATCAATATTACAGGTGCTTGAAATTAATTAAAATGGGTCAAGCTGTGCAAGTTAAAACATTGTCCAAAGGATTAAACCAGTTCAAGGCTGTTAAACAGAATACTGGAGGAACAATTATGCTGATAAAAGATCAGCACTTGCACTAATGAGGTAATGGTCATGGGTTATCTTGATTACATTTAAATTGGAAGGTTATAACAGTCGGCTGCACATTAGTGCTGCAATTACAAACCTGGTGGAAGGCAAGGACCTGACCCATTATATAAAGCGTATGCTTATGCATTAATAAAATATTCATAAATTACTATTCTGAATTTAGAAGTAATTCAGCACCATAAGAGGGGGAAAATTGTTCCATGATACAAATATGTCTCATTGTTGTTGACATACTTTGTCCCTCCATTAGGTTAGGTAAAGGGTAAATAAAGCTCCAAAAGAAGGAATACAGAAGCTTATAAGAAAATGTATGCCTTTGTGAGAGGCTTATGCAAATATCAAATGATACATTATCATTATTAAAGTAATGTAAAAAAGGTTCACAAGCTGCTTCAACTATAAGCTTAACAGCTGTTGCAAACTGAAGCAAGTGTTACAGATGATGTACAGCTTCTGTGAATGTTTGGGTAAAGATAAGAATATTATCTATTCTT